>PVKZ01003548.1:0-125830 GCA_004027375.1 Macroglossus sobrinus
TCTGCCTCATTCTTTTGTCTTTCTTTGCCCTCTATATGGGGGCCCATTTGCAAATGAACATTGTCCTATATCAGCATCCTTAAGCAGATATGTGAACTCCTCTGTGAACCCCTTGTATCTAGCATGATGTTTGATTCAAGAGAATGTTGCAGAACTGATTTGATCCAGGAAGAGGCAGCCACCTGAGTTCAAGTATACTTACTAGGCCCAGTAAGTCCTTAGCAATCATTCGTTTACTCATTCATAGTTTTATTATATAGGTTTTATTAAAATGTGAGATTTATTACTCACAGTTCTAAGAGGAGGGAGCATACCATGTCATGCAAGTCCACATAGGGAAGCATCAAGGTAGTCAGAAGGCAGAAGGATCAAGGGGAAAATGTGAGCAAGACCCTTTATTGTGGTTCCTACAGAAAGGAATAGGTGAGGGAGGGTAAGCAGGCTATGAATGGGATAATTTGAATAACTGCAGTAGCCTCTGGGATATAGAGGCTGTCTCTAGTTGTTTGATATCTGGCACTGGGGTGATTAGGGAAGGCAGGTGAATAATGGCCTAGAGTGTGTGAACTCAATTACTGAGTGAGGTGGGGTAGGCTCTAAATTGGTTGGTTTGCATATGAAAGGCAAACTCATTGATTAGTTTACTATTATTAGTTGAAGGAGGTAAAAGAGGAAGTAGGCTCCTTAGTATTTCTAGGAATTGACTAGCCTTGGGAAGCTCAGTCTTCTCAGGGTCAGTAAGCCTCCAGATACACTGCTGATGGTAATGTAAATTGGTACAGCTACTACGGAAAACAGTATGGAGGTTCCTCAGAAAATTCAGGCTAGATTTACCATATGACCCAGCTATTACTTTTCTGGGTACCCCGAAATTAAAAAAAAACATTTATCTGTAAAGATATATGCACTTAGATGCTCATTGCAGTGTTATTCATGATGGCCAAGACATGGAAATAACTGAAGTATTCTTTGCTAGATGATTAGATAAAGAAGATGTGGTATTTATATACAATGGAATATTACTCAGCCATAACAAATGATAAAATACTGCCATTTACAACAACATGGATGGATCTTGAGATTATCATGCTAAGTGAAATAAGTTAGAAAAAGTTGAGAACCATATGATTTCTCTCATATGTGGGATATGAAACTGAAAGCAGCAAATGAACAAGACAAAAAGATTTTTCAGATTGTTTCAAATGGGAGGTACCAAAGATTTATGTAGGGATGGTGAAAAATAAGGAGACTGATGAAATGTGGAGCTAGACAGGGAGAGCTAAGTAGTTTGTGTGAGGTCCCTGAACTTTGTCCTGAATGTCTAACCAGAAGAGGTTACATACAGCTGGAAGACCCATTACTGGCCACCCAGAGAGAAGCTGTCCTTTTGAACAAGTAACACTGTTCAAAATAAAGCAAAGGGATATGTATGATTTGGAAACAGGTATTAACTAGAAAGCTGGAAACAAAATCTGTTTTTTTTTGTTTTTTGTTTTTTTTTACATCTTATGTATTAATTGTTAATACTAGCCTCATTTTTGTTTAGGACTCACACATTTGTTTTCTATTTACTTGATGTCACAAATAAAACCCTTCAACATTTGTGTGTTTTCCAGCAAGATTTAAAAATATGTCCTTGGCAATGTTAATGAGCCAAAAAAGACATCCATAAGTCAATATGAAATTACCTTCTAATACCCAGCATTGATTAAAGGTAACGCTTAAATGTTTTAGTGAACATTATACAATTGGCACACAATCATAAACTCATCACTTTATAAAAGGGAATATGTTATGTGCTATCTAATAAACCTTCTTCTTCTTTGAAGGAGATACTGAATTTAAAAAAAAGCTATTGATGGGGGCACATAAAAGTTATTTTAGTGGCATCCATCAAGTCTTGGGGTTGTGCTGGTTTAATTTTGGTCTTGTAATACCAGAATTGGATTAACTTTCATAACATGTATTTTTAATTTAAGACTTTAAAATCGTATTATAGTTTGACTTTGTATTATTTAGATAATTGGAATAGAAAATTTGGAACTCTACTGTTTAGCTTTTCTTGGGTAATTACTAACTCCTTCATTTGTGTATGGAAAGGGAGATTTCTTGAAATCCTAAACTGGATAACTTTGCCAGTTTAGGGTTGTATAGAACAATGGAGAATTGGGTCAGCTGAGGGTTCATTTACATAGGTTTTTAAGAGTTGTAAGAAAGAACAACTGACTTGATGCTGTTTTAGACACACAGCTGACACTTAGGGTGAAAATCCCTAAGCCTTAAGAATTAAATGGACACTCAATTCAATAGTTCTCAAGCAGGTATGTGCATTCAGCCTCAGTTGGGAGTATTCTGAAGGGCAGATTTCAGGATTCTAGTTCCTAGAACGTTCAGATTCTGTAAATCTGGAGGTAGGGAACTGATACTCTTCTAAAAGGATGCCATGCAGAAATCTTCTATGGACTTCTGGTTGGTAATGACTCTAACTATACTTTTTAGGCAAGAGCTAAATGTAGAAAGTACTCTCCCTAAGGGGGGATAGAGTAGGGGCTCATGAACTTGTGAGAGCTGGAGGTGCATGTTTGAATCTGTACTCATGACAATCATGTTTCATTCTGTTCTTGCTCATTCTGAAACATGTTAGAATCCTAGAAATATCTCTCAAGGGCAAATGGAGAATTAAGCTTTTTGAAATTTTCAAGATGTGTCAGGAGAAATTTGAGGAATCCAGATTTTCTCCCTTCCTCCTTCCTTCCTTCTTTCTTTCTTTTTTTCTTTCTTTCTTTCTTTCTTTCCTTCCTTCCTTCCTTCCTTCCTTCCTTCCTTCCTTCCTTCCTTCCTTCCTTCCTTCCTTCCTTCCTTCCTTCTTTCCTCCCTCCCTTCCTCCCTCCCTCCCTCCCTTTCTTTCTTTCTTTCTTTCTTTCTTTCTTTCTTTCTTTCTTTCTTTCTTTCTTTCTTTCTTTCTTTCTTTCTTTCTTTCTTTCTTTCTTTCTTTCTTTCTTTCTTTCTTTCTTTCTCCTCTCTCTCTCTCTTTATATAAGAAAGAAAGAAAAAAAGAAAGAAAGGAAGGAAGGAAGGAAGGAGGTAGGGAGAGAAAGAAAGAAAAGATGTCATCAACTAATATATATAGAAAATACTAATATATATATATATAAAATTATAATTATATATATATATCTTTCTTTTCTCTCCCTTCTCTCTATTTTACATATTATATGCATATAAATATACTTATGTATATATAATTTTCCACTCAATTTCACAGTGTCTGATATTCCACATTTAAAATCTGAAATTAACTTCTTTGCTTTACTTTTTCCACAAATTTTTTAAATGCATATTTATGATAGTCATAAATATTATAGGGTTAGGGTACTACATGACATAGTTATGCATGCTACAGTAGGACATATTTTTTCAATTAGTTTCTCTCTTGGTATTAGATTATTAAATAAATGACTAGACTGATAGGCAGGGTAAAAATTATATTGAACTGCAAATTGGCCCCAATGGCCTCAGAAATGACTAGGACATGCCAAGGGCTTCCAAACAACTATGAAAGTTTGGGCTAGTAAGGGCAGATATTTCTTTTTTCATTTTGGATTGAGAGCTAACTCTGCCTGGATGATTCTAAAAGACAAAGGGCAGGATGCATAGAAAGATGGGGTTGGGGTGGCAGCAGCAGCAGGGGGAGAGGGAGAAAGAGGGAGGGAGAGAGAGAGAGAGAGAGAGAGAGAGAGAGAGAGAGAGAGAGAGAGAGAGAGAAATTCTGACATGTAATGAAAGCTCAGTATTTCATCATAAAAATTATTCTAAAATAAGTGTATTCCTAGCTGTAATTTCTAGTTACTGAAAGTATCCAGAGTTATAGACATGTTTATTTATTTTTCTCAAGTCTATTTAAAACTTTCTTTTTAAAATTTGGGTTCTGACTTTAGAGAAAAAATGCCAATACAACTTTATACAGCTCAATCTCAGAGAAGCCTTCTGATTTCTTTCTAGAAGCCAAGCAAGGACAAAATATTCATTGTGATTGACTTTGTTTTGGTTCCTAGATTATTCTTTTTACAGAAAAATCAGCATAAATATATTGTATGTGGATGAATCATTTCTTCTTTCTTTTCTTCTTTCTTCTCTCCTTCCTTCTCTCTCTACCTTATTCTCTTTTCTTTTCCTTTTCACCTCACAAGCTATAACTGAGATTTAGGTAGAAACAGATGAGCAAAACAGATAGGATACATTAACCTTGAAACTGTCTTTGTCTCTGAAATTAACATCAGTTCTGGGTGTGAATGACTGTTGATTCCCATTTTAAAGAAATTTGATACTATGAGCACCTAAAACCTACTGGGGGGCCTCTTAATTATATTTCATGGACAAATATTTTATAGAAGAAAAGAAACATATAGAAATATTGATTAGAAGTCTTTTTTGGCACACCAATGTTAATGCTAAATGTTTATTTTAATTTAATGAAAAAGCTCATGTATTAGTTAAGCTAGACTGCAGAGATAATTTATCTAACTTCTGTGAGAGGCAAGGCAGGTTTCCTGCCAAAGAGGAAAGAGAAGCTTACTTTTACCTATTTCCCCCTGCTCCCCACCATACACACACGCCAAAATCTTATGTGATTTAGTTTTAAAATTTCATCTTTCTTAAGGTTTTGTATCTTATCTAGTTCCTAAAATAATTCTATAATAGGCTTAGACTTTCCCTTCTCCACTTTTCTTGTTTGCTAGGAACTGTCCTGATTTATACCATTGTCTGACATAATTATTAAAATTATCTCATTTATGCTCAGATGTATCATTGTTTGGATGATAATATAATTATCACACAATGGCCACTATGCCATACCCAACCCCCAACCTCAACCTTAATTTCCCTCCTTTTGATTGCTACACCTTCTCTTGTATTCTTAGAGCATTTCATACTTTCCTGGCCTGTAAGTGTATGTTCTTTTAGCTTGACACATTGTCATCTTCACTTTCTTATCACAGCTCCAACATTACTTCTACAAAAGCTTTGGAAGTAATGTTAAAAAATTTTTATTATTTAAAGCAATTCTAATTTTACAATTATTAGCATGATTATTTCATTGATGCTGACTCTCTCATTTGATTCTATAAACTTCAAAATATAAATAAGAAAAAATGTTTTAGAGAGATTAAAAATTTGTTTTGTAGATATCTAAAACCCAATTCCACCTAACTCCAATACTCATGGATGGAAAAGATGTTTTGGGTTGGTCTCTATTTCTTTCATTTTTTTTTATAGAATCATACTTGACAGTAGATGTTGTTGATGACTGGAGATAGAGCATAGTGGAAAGCAAATCCATTTGAAGAGAGTATCTGAAGAAACTACACATTGATAAAGAATTCTGTTGGACTACTTTATCTTTCTTAAGATTTATTTTTCCTTTTTTTCAGTGCCCTGATGGGTTATTTTGCTTCTATAAAAAATTTGTCAACAAAACATATGGATTATATTTATTGTACCACTAGATCTTAGTTTGAAGGGATATTAGGGATTTTTCAAACCAATACTATATTCTTTTTAATAGAAAAGGAAAAAAGATACCAAGAGTAGCATTTACTTTAAAAAGTTATCCTGAGTTACACAGCTGCTATCCAGAAGTCCTATGGAATTGAATGCAGATTAATTATCCTAGATTCTTTGCTCTGAGGCTTTTCTTGTAATTATATAAACTCTATGTAACATTCCCTTGACCACCTAGGGTAGGTCATAAGTGCTGTGTAAGAGAATCTAACTCCCCCAATGTAACAGATTTGGTTATCACAGATAATTTCTTCCCACTTGGGTTAGTATCCTAGACCTACTCTGCTACTCACTCAACCCCAGGGTCCATGATACATCGAAAGAAGTAAAGGAATCTTCTGTGACAACATATAAAAAGCAATTTGAGACATGATTAATTATTGTCAACCCAATTCATATACCTTATTCATGCCACCAGCCTGTTACATATAAGCATTAATATGTAATAAACTGAATATTTGAGTGTCCCCTCAAATTTATATTTTGGAGTCCTAAACCCCAATGTGAAGGTATTAGGAGGTGGGACTCTGGGAAGTAATAAGGTTTAGATAAAGTCATGAATGTAAAGCCCCCCTCAATAATAAAATTAACATCTTTATAAGAAGAGGAACAGACACCAGAGTTCTCTTTCAGCAAGACATACCAAGAAGAAAGCAATATGTAATTCAGGAAGAGGATCCTCAACACAATCTGACAATTCTTGGCACCTGATATTAGACTTCTGGCCTCCAGAACTGTGAGAAATTAATATCTTGTTTAAACCACACAGTTTGTGATGATTTGTTGTTACACTCAAACTGACTACGATGCTATAATCACAGAATCACTTTGAAAATAATAAAAATAGTAAACATATTTAAGAAATTGTTGTGATTTCCCATAGAAGATAGTAGAGAGTTTAGAACATGATGATAGAAGAAACAATTTCTAATAGTTAAATAAGGAGGAGGAGAATAAACTTTTCATTTACAAAAAAGACAAAGAGGTAACCAGGCAATTAAAAATTTTTCTGTAGATGGACACTTGTTACTAAATGTTAGTTCAAAACTGAGCTACAGAACTTCTCTTTTTAAAGAGATCTTTAGCAGGGAAGGCTTAAAGTGAAATGTCTGGTTGACAACAACCCTGGCTTGCCATATCTTCTAATTATCATTGGTATTAAAAATGATTTTCAATCAATATTTTCAAGTTCAGTAAGCTTTCACGATTGGTTGAGCAAAAAAGTTCACAGTTTTGAATGAGGTTACTCTGTCTCTTATGACCTTGATATTTCTTCTTTCTTTTTACTGTTCTTTTATCAGTGGCACACATATCCTCACCTGTTACTAAGAAGTACATTAAAAGGAATGCTTCTGGTGGTGGAAATGAGAAGAGAAATTTGCCTTATACAAAAAACCTGGTATGTAAGGAATATGTGGACAAATCATATGGGGTAAAGACTCTTCGAGGCGTAGACAATCATACGTTCAGCAAATTCTGTTTCCTGTTACTCCTGGAAACCTGATTAGCCTGCATTATTCAGTCTCTCTTACAGTTAGAAATAGCCCTCTGACTGAATTCTGACCAATGGGCTATGGAAAAATATGAAGTATGCCATTTCTATGTCATAAAACTCTTACATGCAATTTTTCATATCTCAATTGCAGAGGAAGTATCCAGACACTTACATAGCTTGACCAAATTCATCAGTCAGTATTCCAAATTTTCTCTTGATTTGCCGGTATAGACAATCAGAGTGCTGTTCAACTCCTTTTGTACCTTTTAATCACACTCACAATATTACATTTTTTTGTTAGTAGACCTGTAAATTGATGCAGCATCCTGAGAGAGAACTCTTCATGGGCCTCTTGCATTTCTGTAAATTTTGTCAATAGAGACAGTGATAACTTCTGTTTCAATTTTCTCAAGAATGTTTGCAGAGCAAACTGCCTTGAAAAATATAGTGTCTGCCCCTGGAGAAGAGGACAGATTTGTTTACTGCCTGGAATAATAAAAATGATGTCTCCTTCTGGCTCAAAGATTGTGTAGGTGTACTGTGGGCCCTTTAAAAGATTGACATTTCCTAAGTTTAGAGTCCTATTGCATATAAAGAATTCATTCAGGCCACTATCCATTGCTTCTGTGGGCTTGCGGGGAGGAGCAAAGGGAACAAACATGAACATAAAACTCATACTGCCTGTTATAATGTGAGCAGCAAAATCCTTTGTTTCTGACCCAGGAGTCTCATGTCTTTTGTCAGCATCTACAAAACCATGGCATGCTGAATTGTTCATAGCATAAAATCTCAGACTCATCATAGAAAGGAACCCATGATGAGGATGAAGGACAGGAATGTCTGAGCCATAATAAAATATTTGGATGCAGCAGAAAATCACTGTATGCACGTATACATATATGTGCATACATATATACATGTATATGTATACATATATTTAAACCCATATGTATGTATTTTATGTAGAAGTTTCCAAATATTAACCAAGTAACAGTTTATTGTTTTGGAGGAGAATTGGGAAAACTTTACTACTTTATCATTTCAGAAAAATAGAAGAGAACACATTCTGAATGTTAATAGATGGGAAAGACCAAAATTTCTGGGTCATGTACAACACCAAGAAATAATTTTCTTCTCAGTGATAGTGTTAAATCGTCTTTAAAATTTTGAGTCTATTTATTTATTTGTTTCTTTATCACCAGAGATGGAGATATTAGCATCGTTTAAAAAATAACTGTATGCATGTGTATATGCATTTACACATTAGCAAACACCTAGTAGTTTCTGGCATATAAATATTAATTATCATCTCTAAAAAGAAATTAAATAAGGAAAAAGAAACCACAAAGAATATAGTAATGCAATCTTGTTCTAGAAGAGTTAATAAATTTAAGGCTGAAATAAAAGCAGAGACATTAAATAATCAGATCAAGGAAACCCGTAAGAGATCTGGGAAAGATAGTATTAAGAGAAAGATCCTTTACATTGAAAAATTTCAAGCATTGCAAAATAAAAATTAATGTTTTTCCTACTGTCAGTAAAAAAAGAAATCAAACTATATCTTCATTTTTAAGTACATAAATCTAGCAATTCATTTATGGCTATTTTTCACTATGGTAACATAATTATAGTGGAACACAAGAACACAAAATTTCTACTTATGTTGATACTTCATTTAAGTTTCTACAAGCTCTCTATTTAGAGTGTACCTTATTCTTGACCTAAATATTGCATGGCTGTTGACAACTATCCTAGGAGAAGTATCACTAATCTATTTACTGAAATTTTATTACTGTAAATACAGTCATAGACACAGCTGCTACCACTTTTATTCTCACACAGAATTAGTGACTCATCAGGGATAAAATATCATATTCTTTCAAGCAATATATTTTTTTTAAAATAAGAAACTAATATGAAAGTAAATTCAAAGCTTGAATATGTTTAGCCAGTATGTATGAGAGCTTTTGGCCAGCCCAGTACTAAAGATAGATAACTCCATGGGCCTTCACTGATTTTGTATTATCTTATAATGTGGAAAGTGAGGACTAACTATATTGATCTGTAGAGTCTTGGAATTTATTCATGGATTCATTAGAAAAACTGCCAAGTATTTTTTATGTCCCAGACACTGTAGAGAATAAATAAAATATATTTTTATTTGACTATTTTTTCGTAACTAATCATCTTTTATTTGGTTTTCCACTAAATAAATATGTTAGATATGCTCTATTTAGTTTTCCAAAATTTGTAGGTCCTCAGAAAGTAACATAAAACTTTATCTCTCTCTAAGATTTGCATTTGACTTTTGCTTGATTGTTTGGAATTCATAGCAACTGGTGTTGCATTTGAATAACATTTTCTATTGTTTTAGCAGAGTAATATATAACAGTGCATAGAAAGGTTTGATTTTGGATGTGCTTACAATGATAAATTATGGAATATTTTATCAATCACAAGCTTTTGCCCAAGCTTCCTTTTGAAGTTAAGCCCAAGTTCTCTCTGCTGAGACTAGAGGAGAAGGAGCAAGTGAATAAAATATAAGATGAACAGACGTGCCATTCTCAGACTAGTAAAGCTTCTACCCACATTGAGACTGTGGAACCTGTATTCTGTTTGCTTTAATGCATGTTTGGGCCACACTTTTGTCAGTTTATTACTGCTTCACTCTGGATTGTAGAAGCAATCTTTACTTTCCCAGGCAAGGAAGAAGAAAACTGGTTCTTTCCGTTAGGACTTTTAATGGTTCTCCTCCTTGTCTGCCTCTCACACTTCTCATTCATTTTTAATGTTAATTTACCTAAGCCCATAATGACAAATAGTATAGATAGGTCATTCTAAGGAAACTTAGAAGTGAAGATTTATCAAGATGAGATACATAGTTATCCAGATCTCCTGGTTTTCTGCAGAGATTCATGTTAGGGCATGCTAGAACCATCATGGCTGCGTTCTAGAGAAAGGACCCTCTGGTATCTTATTCTCCCTTTAATGGTATAAGCACAAGAATGACCTCAATAGTAGATGACACAATATTTTATGAGTTCACCTGGTATTGTATGTAATTACAGTGTTATGAACAGCTTAAATGCCAGCTATTTAGGAGAGTTATGAGAACTGTCACCTTCTTAGTATTTGGAGATCTAAGGAGAACTTATAGGAAACTGTTGCCTCTCTTTCTTGGGCAAGATATTACTTCTGATTCCATCAACTAATTCTGAGATAGCTCCCAGACAAATTTGCAGATAAACTTCAAACTATCTCATAGAGTTTCTGTGAGCATTGAGAAGAATAACATGTAAAAAAGAGTTCATTCAATTCTAACCTACAGTAAAAATGTTGGCACCTCTATCATTAATTAAATTTTTTCTTTTCTTGTATTCTACAAGGCCAAAAACACTTAAAACCTACATGTTTTATTCTCCTTAGTCCCAAATTGACTAATTGGTTATATTATAAATGTTATCGTTGATGTTTTTATCATTATTATTCCCATCAATCTGAGTTGAAACATTATTGTAGGTTCTGCTTTTCTTTTGAGAAAAGTTCAGTTTACGCAAGACACTTTTGTATTTTCCTCTGAAGCTTAAGTTGACATTCACTATAATTATAAAATTTTGCCATAATTGTTCTCATATTCAAATATGTAGAAGTGACACATGAACAGCTGAATTGTTAAACTACTTTTTCAGGGAAAAAAAGGACTAAAATTCACTAATCTTGATTATTTAAAATATTGCTATTTGAAGGACTTGCTCTGAAATTGTTTTAGTATATCACAGATATTCATTAATGTTTGCAAACCTTTGTATATGAGTCTTTGTGAGCTCACATAGAATTATATATAACTTTAATGTATATTAATAATAATATTATAAATTTTAATAATAATATAAAATATGTTATCATACATATGAATGCACTGTATAAATAAATCTGCTGAAATAGGGAATGTGTTACTTTATAGTATGACTTTTTAAAGATTATTACATAAAGCTGTATATGTCTCATTGTTTAAAAAAACAAAAATGTTATATCTTTTCTCTATATATTTATGATATATATTGTGTAGGTATATATATCCTATATATTTTGCACAATGTTTGCCATATTACCATCATCTGTAATTTGCATATTTTCACTATCCACAAAACCTTCATGAGCAAAAAAAACTGAAGACTTTACTATTTACTAATAGTGCTATATGGTTATAACATGAGTACTATATTAGAAACTGTTTTGTCTTAAGTTCCTGAACATTGCCTTATTGTTTAAGGGGCCATAATTAAAGTTTCTCAAATCATTCTGAAGACTGTCATTTTGTCTCAGAGAGGGATTTATTCAATACTTTAGGGTAATTACCAAGGGTTCTATTCATTTGAATCCATTGATTATCTTCTCAGAAAACACCAAATCTTTACTTTTTGTCAAGATCATAAAGTAGGTAAACTCTGTGCTTGCTTCCTCTTACAATCACATCAGAATTATAACTAAATTATAAAACAACTATCATTGAGAACCACTTGACTGGCTGAACATAACTCCTATTATTAAATATATATAGAAGAAGCCACATCAAGCCTGGTAGGAGGGGCAGAGACAGAAATAGACAGGCCCCACACCCACAGTATGGTGGTTAAGAGTAGAGAGAAATATCTCAGCTATAGAGGTTCTTATGAGGAGTGCATGATTTTAGAACTACCCTGGGCTCCACAGCACAGGAAACCAGTGATGAGAAAAGGAGTCCTT
This sequence comes from Macroglossus sobrinus, assembly GCA_004027375.1. Taxonomy (NCBI): domain Eukaryota; kingdom Metazoa; phylum Chordata; class Mammalia; order Chiroptera; family Pteropodidae; genus Macroglossus; species Macroglossus sobrinus. Next base: position 11,804 of record PVKZ01003548.1, read on the forward strand.
AAAATATCTGATTGTGAAAACAAGTGGGGATTGTATCCCAGGAAGCACTGTAGGAGATGGAGACACACTGCTCTTAAAAGGATAATAGACAAACTCACTTTAAGTTCCAGCAAAGGGGCAGCAGCTTAGAAAGTGCCAAGGACATACAAGGAAGACCTAAACTGACTAATTTCAGAGCTAGGGCTAGAGGGGAAAGGGTCAGGGCAACTCTCTCTGGGGATACAAGTGCTGGCAGGCACTATTGCTGCATAACACACAAATATGTTAGAGAGATTTGCACATTAGAGCATCTAAAGTTGGGTAAATTTGGTAAGCAAGTGAGGAAAAATGGAAGGGAAAGAAGACTGGTGACAGGGATGCAGCCCAGAGCTCTCTGCAGGATGCGGGGGAGGTTGAAATTAGGTGGTGGTTTTCACTCTTGGAAGCCCCTTGTAGTGCAGTTCTTTCTGAGTGATCAGCATATTCCACATGGCAGAGCCTACTGAACAAGGAAGACACAAAATACAGAGGAGCAACAGCTGTGTTTTAGCAACTGTTATTGCCAGGCAAAAAGCTGAGTTATGAAGCCTCGTCATCTCTCCCCACTCTCCCAGAGATAGCGGAGGGCCTCAGGACAACATCTGACTACTGGAGCAGTGTTGGGAATTTAGGAGCTTTTCAGAGGCTCAGATCTCTAACACCCTTCACATTCTTTCATGAGGGGAAAGCCCTGAGACTGAGACGACCTAGACCCAGAAAAGACATACACATCCCCAAGGAATAAAGGGAATTTTCATTTATTTGTTTGTTTGTTTGTGCCACAAAGCAGAGATCTGGGAGGCCTAGAAAATGCAGAAGGCTTGGGTGCCACCTACTGGAAAACAAAAACTTTTTATCAAATTGCTGAAGAGAGCTCACACTAAATATTAATATTATTTAAAAAATAAGTAAAAGCAGAGTACATAACCATTAATGCCAGGCAGAGAAATTCTCCATCAAACATTGAACAACCAATGTGACAAGGCAGCTCAGAAAGAAAATAATACATCTCCAGGAAAAAGAAAACGTGAAGATAAAGAAACATGTAATTTAAATGACAGAGAATTCAAGACTGCACTTCTGAAAAACTCAATGAGATGTGAAATCATTCTAATTGACAGTTCAATGAATTCAGAAACAAAATCAATGAACAAATGAATATTTACCAAGGAGTTTGAAACTCTAAAAAAGAACCAAATAGAACTTCTAGAGTTCTTCAACTCAATGAAAGAGATAAAGAATAAGTTACATGCTTAGGAAATAAAGCTGACCAGATGAAGGAAAAAATTATATCAAAGGCAATTAATCTGGAAACGATGCAGATGAAAGAGAGAGATTTGAGAGTAAAAAAAGAGAGAGAGACAGAGACAGAGAGAGAGAGAGAGAGAGAGAGAGAGAGAGAGAGAGAGAGAGAAAGAACTCTATAAGAACTATCTTACATCATCAGAAAAGCAATATAAGAATAATGGGAATACCAGATGGAGAAGAGAGAGGCGAGGGAACAGAGCCTTTTCAAACAGTTAACAATAATTTTCCAAAAAAGCTTCCCCATGACACATTATATTAATAATGTCAAAAATTAAGGACAAAGAAAGAATTCTTAAGGCACTCAGGGAAAAGAAAATGATAAGCTATGAAGAAAACCTATTAGATTATAATCAAACTTTTCAACAGAAACTTTATAAGCTAGGAAAAAGAAATAAAGAACTTTTCAAACATATAGAAGCTAAAAGAATTTTCCACTGCAAGTCCTGCATTACAGGAACTACTGAGAGGGTCATTCTACCTGTAACATAAGGACAAAAAATACAGAACTATGAGTAAGATGATTAACAGGCATACATAAATAGGAAAGTGCAAACTTTATTAAGAATAGATATTATAAACTTAAATGTTACATAATGGGGAGACATTGATTAACAAAATCAAATAAGTTTCAAGTGTATCATTAGACAGTAAGTCATATATATATTGCATTGTGTGTTCACCACCTCAAAAAACATTTTAAAAAAATGACAGTACTGCAACCTAGGAATGAAATCACAACAGATAATTGGAGACAATAAAACTACAAAAGAGGAAGAAGTAAGAAACTGAATTTACAAAAAAAAAAAGGAGATAAGTTTCAAGCTAAAAAAAATAGGATTACTGTATATATGAAAATTTTCTTTACACAAACTTAATGGTACACAAAAAAATCCAGAAATGAGACACATAACATAAAATAAAATGGAACAGAGGACAAAAGCATAGGAAATCACAAAATTAAAAAAACAAAGAAACACAAGGGCAAAGAAAAAATGAAAACACTGAACTATCAGAAAACAAAAGATAAAATGGCTATATCAAAATATCATATTTCAATAATCTTCTTAAATGTAAATAAATTGAACTCACAAATAAAAAGACACAGAGTAGCAGATTGGGTCAAAAAACAAAACCCAATCATATACTGCCTTTGAGAGACAAATCTCAGCTGAAAAGACAATTATAGACTCAAAGTGAAAGGGTGGAAAATGATACTCCAAGTAAATGGCATCTAGAGAAATGCATGTGTAGCCATACCTATATCTGATGAAGCAGACTTTAAGATTAAAAAATGCATTGAGAGACAAAGATGGACAATTCATGATCATAAAGGGGACAATACATCAAAAATCCCAACTCATCAATATATATGCTCCCAATCAGGGGGCAACAAAATATATAAAACAACTACTAACATATAAAGGGAGAAACACAAAAACACAAATGGAATAAAGACCTAAATGCTCCACTGTCAGCTCTGAATAAACCATCGAACCAGAAAACCAATAAAAAAATATCAGCCTTAAATAATATGTTAGACTGATTTGACATAATCAATATTTACCAAGCCTTCCATCCAAAAACACGAGATTACACATTCTTCTCTGGTGCACACGGAACATTCTCAAGAATAGATAATATGTTGGTATACAAACCTAGCCTAACAAATTTAAGATTAAAATCATACCAAGCATATTCTTCAACCATAATGTTTTGAAACTGGAGATAATTTGTGGGAAAAAAAGAAAAAAAACAAAAACCAAAAAAATGGAAAATCTACAAACATGGAGATTAAATGACATGATGTTAAAGAATGACTGGGTCAATGAAGAACTAAGAGGAGAGATCAAGAGATACATAGAAACAAATGAGAATAAAAAATTTGGGATATAGCAAAAGTGGTAATAAGAAGAAAGTTCATAATATTACAATCCTATCTCAAGAAACAAGAAAAATTCCAAATGAACAACGTGACATTACATTTTTGAAAACTCATAAAAGAAAAACAAATAAAGCCCAAAGTCAGCAGAAGGAAATAATAAAAATGAGAGTAGAATTAAATAAAATTGAGAAAAAAAGTAGAAAAAGTTAATGTGACACAGAGCTGATTCTTTAAAAGTATTAATAAAATGGACAAATCTCTGGTGAGACTCACTAAGGGAAAAAAAAGAGACAAGCAAAATCAGAAATAAAAGAAGAGAAGTTATGACAGATACCACTGAAATAAGTATTATATAAAAATACTATAAAAAATTATGTCACTTAGAAGAAATGGACAAGTCCTTAAAATATACAACCTTCCCAGACTGAAGAAATAGAAAAACTAAATAGGTTGATCAACAGTAAGGAAACTGAAATAATCATCAACAACCTCTCCAAAAGTAAAGACTCATGAGCAGATATTTCATTTGTGAATTCTACCAAAAATTCAAAGATAATTTAATAACTGTTTTTCTCAAATTTTTCCAGTAAATTGATGAAAAAGCAATACTACCTCATTCATTTTATAAGGCCAGCATTACCCTTTTTTCAAAACCTGGTAAAGATAATATAAGAAAAGAAAACTATAGACCAAATTTCTGATAAATACAGATGCAAAAATCCTAAACGAAAAATACTAGCAAATTGAACACAACATTATATTAAAAAGAATATGCATCATAATCAAGTTATTTCATTCCAGCAGCACAAATATTGTTTAATATACATAAATCTATTAATGCAATACACCACAAATAAAATAAAGTATAAAAATAATATGATCATATTAAGAAATGCAGAAAAACACTTGACAAGATACAGCACTCATTTATAATTTAAAAACAATAACATGAGTATAGAAGGGAAGTACTTCAACATAATAAAGGCTATAGATGACAAACCCTCCGCTAACACCATACTTAATGCTAAAACCCTTTTCTCCAAGACCAAGAAAAATACAAGGCTGTTTGCTATCATCACTACTATTTAATATAGATAAAATGACTCTATTACCCAAAACTTTATATAAATTTAATGTGTTCCCAATAAAAATTCTAAAAGCATTTTTTAAAGAAATAGAACAAAGCATCATCTGATTTGTAAAGAGCACAAAAGACCCCGAATTGCCAAAGCAATCTTGAAGAGGGTGGGGCTAGAGATATCACTCTACCAGACATCATATTATACTACAAAGTGGCAATGATTAAAACAATATGGTATTCGCAGAAAACAGACATACAGATCAATGGAATAGAATTAAGAGCCTGGAAATACAACTCCAAATAATTTTTGACAAAGGAATGAAAAACATACATTGGAGAAAGAGATGCCTCTTAAATAAATGGTGCTTGGAAAATTGAAAAACCACATGTAAAAAAAAAATGAAACTAGACTGTTATCTATTACCACACACCAATATTAACCCAAAATGGACCAAAGATTTTAATATAAGATCTGAAACAATAAATTGCTTAGAAGAAAATATAGGTACTAAACTTATAGACCTTAAATTTAGAAAGGATTTTATGAATTTGACCTCAAAGTCAAGGGATGTATAAATAAAAATAAATGAACAAGACTATATCATATTAAAAAGATTCTGCACAGCATAAGAAATTTTCAACAATATAAAAAGTCAACTATCTAAATGGAAGAAAGTATTTGCAGACAATGCCTCCAATCAGGGGCTAATATCCAAAATATATGAAGAATTATAAAACTCAACAATATAAAACAAACAATCCAGTTAAAAAATAGGCAGAGGACCCAAACAGACACTTCTCCCAAGAAGACATACAAATGGCGAAACAGTCATAAAAATATGCTCAATTTCACTAGCTATTAGAGAAATGCAAATCAAAACCACAGTGAAATACTGCCTCATACCTGTTAGAATGGCTATCATCAATAGGCTAAGTAATAAGTGTTGGAGAGGTTGTGGTAAAGAAAGGACACTTACACTGCTGGCAGGAATACATACTGCTGCAGGCACAATGGAAAACAATGTGGAGATTCCTTTAAAAACTAAGAATAGAGCTATCGAATAATTCATCTATTCTTCTTCTGGGTATTTACCCCCCAAATTTAAAAACACTTATCCACAAAGATATATGCACCCTAATGTTCATAGCAGCATTATTCATTGTTGCAAGACAGGAAAACAACAAAAGTGTCCTTTGATGGATGATTGGTTAAAGAAGATGTGGTTCATACATACAATGGAATATTACTCAGCCATAAGAAAAGATGAAATATTGCTATTTGCAACAATATGGGTGGATTTTGAGATTATGCTAAGTGAAAAAGTCAGAGAGAAAAGCTAAGAATTATATAATCTCACTTATATGTGAAATATAAATCTGAAAGCAACAAGAGAATCAAATAGAGACTCATAGACATAGACAACAGTTTAGTGGTTACCAGAGGAAAGAGGAAGGGGGAGTTAAACAAGGGTAAAGAGGTACAAATATATGTTGATGGAAAGATGTTTTACTTTGGGTGGTAAACAGACAACCCAATATACAGATGATGTATTATAGAATTGTTCACTCAATACCCATATGATTGTGTTAACTAATGTCACCCCAATAAATTTAATTTAAAAAACTCACAGGAAAGCAGGAATAGAGGGAACATACTGCAAAATAATAAAGGCCATACCTATCATATTCCATTATGAAATGCTGCAAGCTTTGTTTTTATGATCAGAGGCAAGATGAGGATATCCACTTTCACTATCTTTATTCAGCATTGTATTGGAAGTCCTAGCTACAGCAATCAAACATAAAAAAATGGCATCTGAATTGAAAAAGAAATTGTATGTTATTATTTGCAGATGTCATGATACTATATATAGAGAGCCCTAAAGAGTCTGCCAAAAAACTGTTCCTATTAATAAATTAATTCAGCAAAGTAGTAGGATACAAAATTGATATTCAGAAATTAGATGAATTTTCATACACCAATAACAAACTATCAAGAAAAAATATTAAGAAAAAATCTTATTTACAATCGAATTAAAGACAATGAGTTACCTAGAAATAATTTATCTCCTTTTGTCAAAGGAGATAAAAGACCTGTACTTGAAAATTATAAGACATTGAAGAAAATGAGAAAGTTACAAATAAGTAGAAGGATATACCCTGCTCATGGAAGAATTAACATCATTAAAGTATCCATACTACACAAAGCAATCTACAAAGTCAACATAATTTGTATCAAATTACTGGTAATATTTTTTACAGAACTAGAATAAATAATTCTAAAATTTATAGGGAAACACAAAGACCCCAAGTAATCTTGAGAAATCAGAACAAAATTGGAGGTGTCATGCTATCTGGTATCAAACTATACTACAAGTCTATAGTAATCAAAACAGCATGGTACAGGCATAAAAACAAACACTCATATTACTGGAACAGAATAGAGAACCTGGAAATAAACTCACAACTATATGGTCAATTCATTTATGACAAAGAGGGCAAGAATATACAATGGGCTAAAGACAGTATATTCAATAAATGGTTTGGGGAAAATTGGACAGATACAGGCAAAAAAAAAAAGAAAAAAAAGAAAAGAAAGAAACTAGACCACCTTCTTGGATTATATAAAAAATAAACCCCAAATGGATTAGAGACTTAAGTTTAAGATCCAAAACTGTAAATATCTTAGTAGAAAACATAGGCAATATACTCCTCAACATTGTTCTCAGAAATATTTTTTATATGTTTCCTTTGGTAAGAGAAACAAACAAGTAAAAAGCTAATAGGACTACATCAGACTAAAAAGTCTTGCATGGTAAAGAAAATTATCAACAAAACAAAAAGACAACCTACTGAATGAGAGAAAAAATCCATCAATGATACATTCAATAAAGGGTTAATATCTCAAATATCCAAAAAAATTTTTAAAAAAGCACTCCAATTAAAACATGAGAAAAGGACCTGAATAGACATTTCTCCAAAGAATGCATATTAATGGTCAATAGATATATGAAAGGATACTCAACATCACTAATCATCAGAGAAATGCAAAATGAAAACCACAATAAGATATAACCTTGCACCTATCAGAATGACTATCATCAATAAATCAACAAACAATAAGTATTGCTGAGGATGTGGAAAAAAGGGAACCCTTGTACACTGTTAGTGTGATTGCAAATTGGTGCAGCTGCTATGGAAAACAATATCAAGGTTTATCAAAAAAAAAAATAGAACTACCTTATGACTCAGCAATTGAACTTCTGGATATTTATTCGAAGAAATAAAAACACGAATCAAAAAGATATATGCACCCTTGTGTTTATTGCTGCATTATTTTCAGTAGTTAAAATATGGTAGCGACTTAAGTATTCGTAGATAGTAAAGAGTGGTATATATACATAATGTACTATTACTCAGCCATAAAAAGGATGAAATATACAACATGGATGGACCCAAAGGGTATTATGCTAAGTAAACAAGTCAGACAGAAAAGGACAAGCACCATATATTTTGCTCATATATAAAATCTGAAAAACAAATTAACAAACAAAACGGAAATAAATTCATAGATACAGAGAATAATTTGGTGGTTGACAGATGGGAGGTGGGTAAGGGGATTGGTGAAAAGGAGAAAGGGATAAAAAAAATACAAGTTCCAGTTTTAAAATAGTCATAAGCATGTAAAGTATAGCAAAGGGAATATAGTCAATATTTTAATACCTATGCATGGTGTTGGATGGGTGCTAGACTTATCAGGGTGATCACTTTGTAAAGTATATAATTATCTAATTGCTATGTTTTATACCTGAATCTAATATAATACTGTGTATCAACTGTAATTGAAAATTATTTTTAAAAAGATATGTGTCCAAGAATGTTTAAAAAATATTTGATAAATTATTATAGAATTCTCATAAAACACACACACACACACACACACACACACACACACTAAAATCTGCTAAAGGGAAATACAAGAAGAGGGATTATGAAAGAAGAATTTCTGGTACTAGAAAAGAGCGTGACATAGATCAACTCCTTTTTCTCTCATCATCATAGAGAAGTAGATTTCTGTTTACATTCTTACATGTAGAAGAAAGGAGCAGAACTCAAAACACCTTAGTCCCCATCCAATTGGAATCATCTCTAACTAGGTGCTATTGCTAAAATGTTGTCTCAATGTTTCTACTCTTTTTTCCCCATTTATTCTTTAGCTAGTTATTTTTCCTATTTTTCTTTATCTAGTTGTTTTCCCTAAACAAGTCTGACCATGTTGCATTTCTTATAAAAGATATTCTAAGAATTTCATTTCTTATAGAGTATAAGTTTAAACTCTGTAGCATGGAATTTCTTTCCCTTGACACAAATCTCCCTCATGCCCCTTTACATTCTTTTGACTTTAGTGACAGCCAGGGACTTCCCAGAAAACCTTGGGCTTCTGGGGCTCAGAGTGAATGCCATTTTTTTTTTTACAGAATGAGGTGCAGTTTCCTTGCTGTTGCTTCTGGTTCCAGTCATCCTCTGCCACTTGTTATTCTGCCCCTTCCCTTCCCACCACCTCAGAGTAAGAACTATTTTGCATTGACTGTAGCCTAGACACCCCTTGACTCTTGAGCTTCTTCTTATACTGTTATCTTTCTTCAAGATCTATTAAGATTCTACTCAGTAGTCTCTCTGCTGAACTCACCTTGGGTCTCTATCCTGTTCTTCCTTTGTCCAGTGCAGCCCTAGAAGCCTGCATAACAATTATAGGATTATGGGCTACCTTCCCTTCCAAGTGTTCTGTTTCTGTAGATTAGAGGAATTCTCTAATTTTTCTCCCTACTTGTGGAGGAATAGGGAGAAATGTGGTAAGTGACTGATTTAATGGTACATATTCCACCTAAGAAATTGTTTCAAAAGCAGGAACCATGCCCCATTCCCTTTCTTTTGTTGCCTGCATCTCAATTTGGTGATGGAATCTAGCTTACTGGACAAAAAAAAGCATACAAGAGTCAGGGGCCAGCCCCTGTTTCCCAGAGTAGACTGGGAGGCTCAGTTTCTTTCTTTTGCCCTCCATTTTTCTGGTACCTGGTGTGTAATGGGTGACTGAGGTCTCATGAATCAGTTCATTTATTAATCAATTTTGTGGATAGAACTTTTTTGAAGCAGTGCCCAGAGACTAAAATTGGGGACAAAGTAGCTGAAAACTTCACTTTGGTGTCAGATCCAAACCCCATTTTCCAATCCAATTTTATTAGAGAACCCTATACATCAGCAGTTATGGGGCATCAATCAACTTTTTTAAGACAGCTTATGTTGAACTTAAGTTCCAGTTGGCTCTTTTGCTTGTTTTCAGTTCATCAGATGCTTCAGGAGAATGCAAGTAAGTGGTTAGCACCTGCAATCTTCAACATCAATAACCTGATATATGCACATCACTGTAGCTATAACATTTTATACACTTATATATTTATCCCACATCTCATAATGATATGATGCACTTATCTATTCAAATTGAAAAGCAAGAAGCATGACCCTTTGAGAGGCCTAGGAACTTATTATATTAGATAGTAGATATTCAGCAAATATTTTTTGACTGATTCACTGATCGATTATTTAAAATTGCTTACAATTTCCTGAGGTCTCAATATGTGTGTGTGTGTGTGTGTGTGTGTGTGTGTGTGTGTGTGTGTGTATTTCTATAGTATCAGAGAAACCGTAAACATATTATCATGAGCTGGAATGATATTTTGGTCAATGATAGATAGTGTATATGACAGTGGTCCCATAAGATTATAATAAAGTTAAAATATTCTTATCATCTAGTGATACTGCAGCTGTCCTAATGTTGTAGTATAATGTGTTACTCACATGTTTGTGGTGATGCTGGTGTAAACAAAACTATTATGTTGCCAGTTGTATAAAAGCATATCACATACAATTATATACATTACATTAAGATTTAATAATAATAATAAATTACTGTTACTGGTTTATGTACTTATATAATGTACTACAGTTATAGTTATTTTAGAGTACAATTCCTACTTTTAAGAAGTTTGCTGTAAAAGAGTATGCCATGTTATACTGGCAGCAGCCTCATGCATTTCAAGTTTACTTTCCCTTGATACTGCAATTTTCTCTTGTGCTTCATTAAATTTCATGTTATTTTAAACATTTAATGTAGCCTAAGCATATAATGTTTATGAAGTCTACAGTAGTGTACAGTAGTGTCCTAAGCCTTCACATTCATTCACCACTTGCTCAAAGCAACTTTCAGTCCTATAAACACAATTTATGCAAAGTACCCTATATAAGTGTACCATTTTTTATTTTCATATCATATTTTTACTATATCTTTTTTATGTTTAGATATATTTAGATACACAAATACTTACCACTGTATTACAATTGCCTAAAATATTCAATATAGGTTTGTAATATAGGAGAAATATACCACATAGTCTAGATGTGTAGTAAAATAGACCACACCTAGCAGGTGTCTGTAAGAGTTAAATCCATGCAGTAGGTTTATTTAAGTATACTCTATGATGTTTGCATAACAATGAAATCTCAGAATTTATTTCTGTCATTAAGTGGCACAAGGTTATTTCAAATTATCTATATTAATTTTCCATGCACAGCTGAGTCTTTCCAGTGTCCCCAAGCAGGAGAAATGTGATAGAATGTGTGGCAGTGTCAAGTCTTGTATTGGGTTCCACAGAGAAATATGTTATAGGTTCAGAGCACAGGCTCTGTGTCCTCTGAGCTTAAACCCAGTTCTATGACTGACTAACCAGATCAAAGTAGGTAAGGCTGATAGACTACTTCTAATAATGCCTAATACTCAATAAACATTAACTAACATCATTGATGTTGATGTCATTTTTATTTAAATTTCTAATGAGATGTAGTTGTTTAATTTTTATGATATATAATATTTGCATTGTCTAATTGTTACCATTAATATTTTACTATAAATGTAGGCAACAATGATAAAAAAAAATGCCCACAAAATTTATAAAAGAAACCAATTCTATGACTCTCTGTAGCTCTTATCTGTTTATCAACACACTTTTCTTAAATGCCCAGTCAAAAAATGTTGTATCTGGCCCTGTGGCTTTCTGCTTCCAGCTCCATGCTATGGTCTGCTGTGGATCTACCAAGGCTGGTCAATGAAAAATATGGCAAGACTGGCAGAGCAATAGGCGGTAAGCGGACTGTGGAGAACTGGGCAGAGGAGTAGAAGAAACATGGTGGACTAAGAGACATCCCAAGATCTCTCTCCTTGAAACAACAAAAAGCTGAATATCTAAAACTCAACCAAAAAACATCCAAACTGCATACCAGCACATCTGAGCGTGGAAAGTGCGCTTAAGAGCTGCCACAGGTAAGAACACTGGGAGTCCAGAAATAGACTGGGAGAAAAAAAGAAACTGCTTCTCACAGCCAGGGATGCCTGTAGGAGGAAGGAGAAGGGAGAATGTGTGGCAGATTCCCTGAATAGTCCTGCCTGAGAGAGCTGTGAGATCCACACAGCAGCAGTGCACAGGGATCAAGGTAGAAAATAGAAAACTGGGGATGGCAGAGAAGCAACAGCAGATTATTACAAGCAGAGGTTAGAAAACACAAGGCTGAGCTACAGACCCTATCCCCTAGTCCAGAGGGCCCCTCCCCAATATCTTCCAAGACCAAATATCTCAGAGTCCCAGGGGAAACTGAGAAAACACTAACAAAACTGTCACTAACACTGGCAGGAACTGAGACTTAGAGAAACAAAAATGATTGAATATAAATTAGGAAAAAAAAGAGGCAATAAAAAACTTTATATAAAACAGGGAACCAAGAGGATTAACGCCACCTGTTGGAAACCAAAAGGAAAACTTCTTTGGAACAAGCTAAAGAGAAAAATTTATATAATAAATCTTTCTGAAAAAAAAAAATCAGAATACACTTCTATTAATCTGGGAGTAGAAATAGTCCATTGAACACTATGAACAACCAAGGTAGCAAGGTATCCCATAAAAAAAGAGAAAAATCTCCAGAAAATAAGCTTACAGACATAGGAATATTCAACTTAAATGACAGAATTCAAGATGGTACTACTGAAATAACTCAATGAGATCCAAAACAATTTATATAAACAATTTCAGGAATTGGAAAAAAAGCAAATAGGTGAATAGAATGAATGCTTTAGCAAGAAAATTGAAACCCTCAAAAAGAACCAAATTGAACTTCTGAAGATGAAAAACACACTGAAAGAGGTGAAAAACGAAATATCAAGCTTAGGAAATAGAGTCAACCAGATGGAGGAAAGTATCCATGACATCAAAGACAGAAATCTAGACATAAATCAGAATGAAGAAGAGAGAAACTGAATAATAAAAAAATAAATATACAAGAGCTAGCTGATACCATCAGGAAAGGAAACATAAGAATAATGGGCATTCTCAAAAGGGGAGAAGAGGAGTAAGGATTTGTCTGCATTTTCAGACAAATAGTTGATGAAAATTTACCAAATCTAAAGAATGAGCTGGAGCTTGGAATTCAAGAAGTCAAGAGAACACCCAATGATCTCAACCCAAAAAGGCCTTCTCCAACACATTGTATTAAAATTATCAAAAATCACACACAAAGAAAGAATTTTCAGGGTAGCCAGGGAAAAGAAGATGGTAACCTATAAAGAAAAACCCATAGATTATCATCAGACTTAACAACACAAAACTTACAAGCCAGAAGAAGTGGAATTAAATATTCAAACTATTAAATGAAAGGAACTACCAACGAAGAATAATGTATCTAGCTAAGGTTTCCTTTAGATATGAAGGAGAAATAAAGACAATTCTAGACATACAAAAATCAAGGAAATTTTCCACTATGAGGTTTGTATTACAGGAAATACTGAAAGGGGTCAGCTCAGCTAAAATAAAATGACAAAAAAAAATAACTAGTAGTAAGGTGACTAGCAGATATATAAAAGCAGAGAGACATGCAACCTTTACTAAGAAGAGTGTGTTATAAGCTTAAACAATAATAAAATTGCTATAGCAAGATAATAATGAACATTGAGCATACATAGCAAACAAATGAGACAACAATGACTGAAAAGAAAAGGAATCAAAGATCCAAATTTACTGAAGGAAATGGAGATAAGGCTCACTAAGAAGAAAATGGACTACTACAGATATGTAACTATCCTCTACATATTCTTAATGGTAACCACATGCCAAAATTACAGAAGCAAAGTATATAACATAAAATAGGAAGGACCAGAGGGAAAAACCACAAAACCTAACCAAAATAAAATAAAAAATAAAAAATAAAAAACAGACAAGGACAAGGAAGCAAAGGAAACATCCAGCTATCAGAAAGCAAAAAAAAAAAAAAAAAATTGTTATAGGAAAACCTCTTATATCAATAATCACCCTAAATGTAAATGAACTGAACTCACCAATAAAAAGGCACAGAATTGCATATTAGATCAAAAAAATAACCCAACCACATGCTGCCTCCAGGAGACGCATCTCAGCTACAAAGACAAATATAGACTCAAAATGAAAGGGTGAAAAATGATATTTGGAGCAAATGGCATTCAAAGAAAAATGGAGTAGCATTACTAATATCGGACAAAATAAATTTCAAAATAAAAAAGTTAAGAAAAATATTGAGGGACACTTTATAATGATAAAGGAAATCACACACCAAGAAGACATAACACATTAATATCTATGCTCCCCTTCAGGGAGCCCCAAAATATATAAAGTAATTATTAACAAAACTAAAGGGAGAAACAGACCAAAACTCTATCACAGTAGGGAACCTAAATACCCTACTGTCAGATATGGACATATTATCCAAACAGAAAACCAAAAAGGAAATAAAATCCTTAAATGACACATTAGACCAACTGGACATAATTGTAATTTACAGAACTTTTGATTCCCCAAACAGCTGCTTATATATTCTTCTCTAGTGCACATGGAACATTCTCAAAAATCAGCCACATTCTGGGACACAGAGATATCGTCAACAAATATAAGAAGGATAACATCATAAGAACCATATTCTCTGGTCATAATGCCCTAAAACTAAAGATCAACTATAAAAAGAAGTAATGAAGAACCACAAATATATGGAGATTAAACAATATGCCACTGAAGAAAGACTGGGTCAGAGAAGAAATAAAGAGATCAAGAAATATATAGAAAAGAATGAAATGATAGTACAACATATCAAAACTTTTGGGACATGGCAAAAATGGTCATAAGAGGAAAGTTTATATCATTACAGGTCTATCTCCAAAAACCAGAATGAGCCCAAGTGAACATCCTAATGCTTTATCTTAAAAAACTAGAAAAGGAAGAACAAATAAAGCCTAAAGTCAGCATAAAGAAAGAAATAATCAGAATTAGAGCAGAAATAAATGAAATTGAAAACAAAACAAAACAAAAAACAACAGAAAAAATAAATTCAACAAAGAGCTGCTTCTTTGAGAAGGTTAATAAAAATGACAACCCCCTGACTAGATTCACTAAAAGAAAAAAGAGAAAGGACACAAATAAAAAAAAATCAGTGATGAAATAGGGAAAATTATGACTGACATCACAAAAATAAAAAGGATCGTGCAAGAATATTATAAAAAATTAGATAACGCCAAATTTAACAACCTAGAAAAAAAGGACTGATATTTAGAAAAATACAATGTTTTTAGACTGAATCAAGATGAACTGAAAAATCTAAATAGACCTAACAGTACTGAGATTAAAACAATCATCAAAAACCTATCAAAAAGTAAAAGTCCAGGACCAGATGGCTTCACTAGTAAATTCTACCGAACATTCAAAGAAGATTTGATACCTATTCTTCTCAAACTCTTCCAAAATTGAAGAGGAAAAAATACTTCCCAACTCATTTTTATGAGGCCAATATTACTCACATACCGAAACCTGGTAAAAATAACACACAAAAAGAAAAACTGCAGACCAATATCTTCCGTGAAAACAGATGCAATAATCCTAGATAAGATACTAGTGAACCAAATACAGCAACATATCAAAAAGATTATACACCATGATCAAATAGGCTTCATTCCAGGGGCACAGGGATGGTTCAACACACACAAATTGATTAATGTGATACACCACATAAACAAATTTAAAAAATAAGAATAATGTGATCATATTAATAGATGCAGAAAAAGCTTTCTATAAGATAAAGGATCTATTTATGATTAAAACACTTAACAAAATCAGTATAGAAGGAAAGTAACTTAACATAATAAAGTCCATATATAACAAACCCTCAAACAATATTATATTTAATGGTGAAAAACTAAAATTCTTCCCTCTAAGATCAGGAACTAGGCAAGGTTATCCACTATCACCACTGTCATTCAATATAATATTGGAAGTCCTAGCGAGTGCTATCAAGCAAGAGAAAGATATAAAAGGCATCCAAATAGAAAATGAAGAAGCCAAGTTTTCACTATTTGTGAATGACATGATTATCTCTATAGAAAACCCTAAAGATCCTACAAGAACACTACCAGAAACAATAAGCAAATACAGTAAAGTTTCTGGATACAAAATTAGTTAAAAAATTCATACTCTAATAATAAAGTATCAAAAAAAGTATATAAAATAATTTCTTTTGCAATGGCAACAAAAAGAATAAATTGAATGAAACATGTTAAGGACCTCTATAATAAAAACTACAAGACCCTGTTAAAAGAAATCAAAGAAGATGCAAAGAAATGGAAAGATATTCTGTGTTCTTGGATTGGAAGAATCAACGGAGTTAAAATGACCTGATTACCTAAAGCATTATGCAGATTTAATGCAATTCCCATCAAATTCCATCGGCATTTTTTAAAAATCAAAAATATCTTCAGATTTGTATGGAAGCACAAAAGACCCCGAATTGCCACAACTATCCTCAGAAAAAAGATCGAGGCTGGAGTCATCACTCTGCCTGACTTCAAATTATAGTACAAAACGACAGTAATCAAAATGGCATGATATAAGAACCAAAAGAGACACACAGATCAGTGGTACAGAATCCAGAGTTCAGAAGTAAATTCGTATTTATATGAGCAAATAATTTTTGACAGAAAAGCCAAAACATACAGGGGAGGTAGGAAAGCCTCTTCAATAAATGGTGCTGAGAAAACTGAAAAGCCACTTGCAAAAGAATAAAACTAGGTTGTTGTCTATTACCACATATCCAAATTAACTCAGAATAGATTAAGGAGCTGAACATAAGACCTGAAACAATACAATACATAGAAGAAAACATAGGACCTAAACTCAAGGACATGGACTTGAAGAGGTGTTTATAAATTTGACCTCAAAAGCAAGGGAAGTAAAAGCTAAAATAAATGAATGGGACTACATCACACTAAAAACCCTCTGCTCAGCAAAGGAAATTATCAACAAGGTAAAGAGACAACCACCTGAAATGAAATATATATTTGCAAGTAACACCTCCAATAAGAATCCAAAACACACAAAAAACTCATACAACTCAATAACAACAACAACAACAATAAAAACACAAATAATCCAATCAAAAAGTGGGCAGAGGACCTTAACAGACTCTTCTCCTTAGAGGACATACAAATGGCCAACAAATATATGAAAAGATGCTCAACATCACTAGCTATCAGGGAAATGCAGATCAAAACCACAATGAGATACCATCTTACATCTGTTGAAGTACCTATAATCAACAGGACAAGTAATGGAGAGAATATGGAGAAAAATAAACTGTCATACACTGCTAGTGGGACTGTAAATTGATACAGTCACTATGGAAAACAGTATGGAAGTTCCTCAGAAAAACAAGAATTGATCTACCATATGATCTAGCAATCCCTCTACTGGGTATTTACTCCAAAAACTTGAAAACTCCTATCTGAAAAGATATTTGCATACTGATGTTTATAGCAGCATTATTCACAGTGGCCAGGACATGTATTCAGCCAAAGTATCCTATGATAGATGATTGGATAAAAAAAGCTGTGTTACATATATACTTAGAATATTACTCACCCATAAGAAAAGATGAAATATTGCCATTCGCGACAACATAGATGGACCTCGAGATAATCATGCTAAGCAAAATAAGCCAGACAGAAAAAGTTAAAAACCACGTGATATTACTTATATATGGAATATAAACCTATAAGCAACAAATGAACAGAACAAACAAGCAGAGACTCAAGGACATGGACAATAGACCAGTGGTTACCAGACGGTAGGGAGGGGAATGGGATCAGTGGGTTATAAGTGACAAATATGTTTTGACATTATAGAATTAATTCAAGTTACTCTATCTAGAATGAAACTAAAAGGTTTGTGTCAACACAAAAATGTTATGGCCCTATTATTAGAACTTTGTTCTTGTATTTATTTTTGGATAAACAACATTGTATTAAAAAAAGTATAAACATCTCAAGAACTATTCTATTAAAAATAATCCATTGCTAAGCTATTTTTTAAATTACATTCTATTCCTTTGAGATCCTGATTAACTCTTGACAAAGGGTCATTCTTTTACCTAAATCAGAGAATCCATTATTGATGGGAATATTTTAGTCTTCTTTAGATATTTTAGGGCAGAAGACACAAATGTTGAAACTGATGTTGAGAATATCCACTCTCATCAGTGGGAAGTTATGGAAGTTAATAAGTTAAAAATATTTAATTATTAGAAGTATAATTGAGTAATTCTTAGAAATGTAATTAGGGGTCAAAGAAAATATCTCTATATCTATCTCAATTTATGTCTCTATCTCTGTCTTTGTCTCTATCTTCATCTATCACTATCTTCATCTTTATCTATCTCTATCTATCTATCCACATATCTATCTATCTATCTATCTATCTATCTATCTATCTATCTATCATCTATCTATATCTATCAATCATCTATCTATCTAATCTTTTCCATTGTTTTTTTACCTAAAGTGAAATATAAGGAGACAACTAGAAAGAGAAGCAGTAACAAATTTATCATTCAATAAGAAAAAATATTATTAGCCCTCTAGAATCTTGGCAAAATAAGTTCAGAAGCTTATTTTTTGCATCTCTAGCCTCTCAGTTCTTGATCTGGTTTTCTTCCCTCCCTTATAACCTACCATAAGAATGCAGTACTTCCTGTGTAAAACAAAGAAAACTTGAGGTCCACAAGGACAATCAGTGGGGATCTCCATGAAAAAACTGAATGTGTGCAAGTTTAATTTTTCTACATGAGGATATCTCTTGCCCTTCCCCTTCTACAGTTGATGCTGTACTTACCTGGCACTACAGGGCTTCCTGCTTTGGAATTTGGGCAAAGAGTTGCAAAGGGTTCTGCAGTCACAAGTATGGCTGAATTGGTAGTCCGTCAGTCTCACCTTTAGATTCTCTGTGCTGCAACAAATTCTCCACTCGGAAGTGGGCAGTCTACCTTAGCAGGTGAAGGTAGACACACTCTTAGGTTTGTGTGTGTGTGTGTGTGTGTGTGTGTGTGTGTGTGTGTGTGACTCTGTGTGTGTGTTTCTTCATCAATCTGGTGGAAAGTTGAGGAAAGCAGAACACTAATAGGTCTTTTTCTTGCAATTGTCTTTAGGTGAGGTTTTTCACTTACTTCAGAGACTAATTCACAGTATAAAAAAAGATATTTTGATACCACAATTCAATGCTTACAGAAGGACGCAAGGCAGACTTAAGCAGTGACTGTTTTACTAAGGCAGAGAAAAAAATGCTTCTGGTGCCTTAAAAATTTCAGCTCTCATACACCTCACTGTTGGCCTCCTCCAAGTACAGCTGCCTGGCTTTTTGTCCTGTGGTCAGTTGATGAGTCAGTAAATAAGTTGTTTAGTCAGTAATTAACCCCTATTAATTAAGTGAACAACTCTAGCTTGTCCTTGCATAGCTCATGTGTTATTGGGGACTATAACATGTTTACTCGACAAAGATTAAGCTCTGAGAGACAATTTTGCATGAATCCCTTAGAACGGATTTTCTCCAAGGGTGTTCAGTGGAGTGCTGTCATAAAATTAAATGGTTGGGGAGCAATGCTATAGTTCTATTGTACATTAAAATGTTAAACAGTGTTTGGACATGGATATGGAAAGAAGACGAGTTTATGATTGTTTAACTTAGGATTTCCAAAATTCTCTCTTCCTAAAACTCTCTTTGCATTATCATTGAAGAACCAATATTTATCAGAAAACATTGACTATTGACTTCAGAAATTTGTTATAAAATTTGCTAGAAGTTTTCAGAATCAAATAACTAGTACATTAATTCATTCTTCATAGAACAAGGACTCTGTAAAATTGGGATTCAGCACTATCAAAATATGGGGATCATTAAATCAAGCACCTTTAGGACCTTGAGACAAAGTCTTGGATTCTAGAGAAATCCTGAAAAGTCTTTGCAATGAAACAGTTTCTGTAATGCAAAGCCTTTTATTCAAGACCATGTTAATTTCTGAAAAAAACTGCAAATTATTTTGGATAGCTTTTCTACAGGACAAAATTATATTATTCTATGTAAATAATTGTATTTAAATCTAAAGTTAGAAATAGCTAATTAAAAATTGTGATGTGAGTGCTCACTTATCTTTTTAATTGATTTATAAATTCAAATATTTATTGAGCATCCTACTCTGTGCTAGGCTTGTGCAAGTTACTGAGGATGAGGAGATGAGTAATCAGAATTGAGAACCTGGAAGCAAAATAACTAAGAGTTAAACAACAAAAATGAAACAAGCTAACTTATACAAAAAACTGAATCTCAATTTCAAATTATCTCAAAACTTAATTGTATTATGGAGGTTATTTCATAACTGAGTCCTAAATATATTTTCTTTGAGCAATTATAAATTAATCTAAAAACTCAAATTTTATATTTATAATTTTTAATAGAAATTGTCAGCCTGTCTATCAACAATTATTAAACAATGTTTGATTACCTTGAGAAAATAATTCTATATTTAATATAAAAGAATAGTGTGGTGGAACTGTTAAAAATGAGTCCTTATCCTTCAGAAAACTATACTGAAAAAAGTGATCAGGCACACCATAAGGAAATATAAACAGACTAAAAAAAATCAAGGGAGGTTAGAGACAGAGTAACTTAATATGTTCAAGAAAGTATACTGCTGAACTAAAAATTTCTGCAGAGAAATTCAAAAGGAAAATAAGAAACATCTTAACTAAAGTTCAGAAATAAACTGATAGAAATACAGAAGATTAGGTAGGGCTTAAGAGAAAGAAAATAGATAAATAGAAAATGTACAATATAAAATAAAAAGCGCAGAGACATGAAAGTAGGAAAAAAAAGACATAAAAGAACATGAGACATATAAGAAGCATATTTGTAATTCTCATCTCAGAAGGAGAAAAGGGAGAGGAAAAATAAAGTAATAATTAAAGAAATATGGCTGAGAATTTTCTAAAGCTAAATAAAATTTCCAATCCACAAATTAAAGATTTTGTATAATCTCATGTAGGAAAAATATTATACTGAAATTCAAGAACAAGCAGAAATCTTTAAAGTGATCACAGAAAAATGACATATTTTCTACAGGCAACAGTAAGAATGAAAAATGTTTCTCAGAAAAACAAACAAAAACATAAACATGGAAAATTACATAATAATACTATTTTTATTTTTTGCAGCAATGTGAACTCTGACATTGCCCCAGTAACACTGGGTGTCTTTGGTTCTTTTTGCCAATGCAGCAAAGAATTACAGCTCAGCTAGATTTAGAAAAGATAAGATTTATTAAAAGTACATTTTAAAGAAGGTCACACCTAAACAGGCTTTAACCACGCAGAAAAAAAAAAGTATGATTAAGTACACTCCTAGTGAGAGGTGGGTTACCGTAAGGGGTGGTTTACAGTGAGGGTTGTAACCTCATGGAATTGGGGAGGTCTGTATTATACCAGAGTCATGATGGTGGTTGGGGGAGTTATGTAGGTGTTTCTGGCTGAATGACATGTGAGGTCATTTTGATTGACATTTGACTGTTATATAACTCTCTGCATAGTAGACATACGGTTACCTAGGATTCAGTCTGTTATAATTAGATTAATAAATTTCTGGGTATAGACATGATATCATAATGATGATATAATGAGGCTGAGGTGAAAAGAGGGTCAGAGTAGTCCTTACTGCACAAGTGTCTGTGGCTGGATTAAACCAGCCCTTCAGTCCTCTGTTCTTTGGGATGCATGGGTGATATGTAACTACAAAATGTGTGTTTTAGGGAGGATATTGAAAAGTTAAAAATAAAATAATAAAAAAGAGATATATACAAACACAGTAACTAAAAGAAGGTTAGTACAACTATATCAATGTCAGAAAAAGTATATTTTATAAACTAATGTACCATTAGAAATTAAAAAGTGCTTGCTATGATAATGAAATGTCAGTTTGCCAGAAATATATACAAATTCTAAATTTCAAACAAGCTGGTTAACAGAGTCTCACAATAGATAAATCAGGACATAGACTTAAAAAGATATATAGACAAATCTAAAAATATAATAAAACATTTTAACACAATCTCTCTCATTAGCTGGTAAAATAAGTAGAAAACAAGAATAACTATAGAATTTACATTTGCATAGAGCATTATCCAAAACTGAACATTGTGTTGGGCCAGAAAGCAATTTTAACAAATTTCCAAAAGTTGAAAACTCACAGGGTACATTCTCTGACAACAGTGGAACTAAAATAGATATGACAAAAATAATTGTAAACATATTTACAAAATTATAAAAATTGATCAAAAAATTTTTTTAGAAAATTATGGGTCAAAGAAGTCATGATGGGCATTAAAATGAAGTATAAAACATGCAAAATGCAGCAAAAATTGTGCTTTAAAAGAAATAAAAGCTTTAAATCACAAATAAGGGAAACTAAAGATCTAAAAATTGTAATCTAAATGTACATCCCAAGATATATTTAAAAAATAACAAAAAGTTAAAACCTAAAGAAAAGGAAATATAGAAAATTAATTAAATACAATAGTTAAAATGAATAAAAATTTGCAATGGTATTGTGAAAAGATTAATAAAATTGATACAATTCTAGTAAGCACTACTCAAAAATAAAATTAAAAAACCCCAAAATTACTAATATTCTGAATATAAGATTAAAGAATATTTATAAGTTATGAATGACAATAGATTAAAAAATTTAGTTAAAATTAAAAAAGTTCTTGAAATTACAATGCACAAAAACTGAAACAAGAACAAATAGAAAACCTGAAAAGTTCATAATCCATAAAAAATTTAATCTATAATTTTCAGCCATGATGAATTTACCATTGATTTTTTCTATTTTTTAAATAAAAACCAATAAAACTACCAAAGAATTAAAAAGTAGAAAAATTTCCTAAATCTATTTTATGTTTTACATATCAGTGATATATATAGACAAAACTTTAAAAATATTAAGAATGATATTTACGATTTCCTCAAATATCTTTCACTTCCTAGGAATAAATCTAA
Source organism: Macroglossus sobrinus (assembly GCA_004027375.1). Classification (NCBI taxonomy): domain Eukaryota; kingdom Metazoa; phylum Chordata; class Mammalia; order Chiroptera; family Pteropodidae; genus Macroglossus; species Macroglossus sobrinus. Next base: position 34,586 of record PVKZ01003548.1, read on the forward strand.
CCAAAGATGTGTAAAATTTGTATTAAGCAAGCTATAAAATAATACTGAGAAAAATAAAAATATTTAAATAAATGTTGGGATATAATAGATTCAGGAATTTCAAGAATAAACAATTAAAGATGTCAATTTCAGATTTCTGGTCAAGATGGTGGAGTAGGTAAATACCATGCTTGCCTTCTTTTATGACCACATCAAAATTACAGTTAAACAGAACAACTATCGTTAAAAAATCTCCTGAAGTCTAGCTGAACAAAAGTCCAATAACTACGGACATACAGAAGAAGACACCTCATATTCGTAAGAAGGGTAGAGACATGAAAAGAGCTGATCCCATACTCATACTCACATGTGGCAGTTGAAACTCAGAAGGGATATCTCAGCCATGAAGATTCCCCCAGAGAAATGAGGGCTTACACTCCATACCAGACTTCCTAGCCCAAGTTTCTAGTGCTGGGAACAGAGGGCCCCACAAATTCTGAGCGTGAAAATCAGTGAAGATTGTGGCTGAGATGGAGAGTGGCTAGATTTCCAGGTATTTCTTTAAAAGAGCCAGTGTATGGACTCACTGGCTGACAAACTTGCACTGAGCTCCACCTCTGGGGATGCAGCTCAAAAAGCAAGAACATATGGGCATAAACCGAATTATCTAGCTTCAGGGTGAGGGCTAGAGGGGCAGCTTTCTCTCAGACAGAAGTACTGGCGGAGGCCACCGTTTCTTTTTTAGCCATCCTCTTACCCAGTGTAAAGATGCAGGTGGCCGCCATACCTGAGTCTCCACAACTTGACTAACACTGATAGCTCTGCCCTGGTGATTCTCAGAGACCTTGCTCCTCCCAATTTGTGAGCTCACTCGAGCAGCTTCCAGTGGCTTTCTGATACAAATGGCCTATCTTGGCTCATGCTGCAGATTTTCGTAAAATCTCTCAAAGAGTCATAAAACCAAAAAAGCAGCATCTGGCCTCAGAGTGCCCTGTACCTCTTACTGAGCAGCCCTAAGTCTGGCACTAGTGGTGGTCAGTCCTAGTTTATGGCTTGGCCTCTGGAGGCACATCCAAACCCAGTGAGGGTGACAGCCAGCTGTGGATTGCTTTGTGGCTCATGCCAGGTGGTCCTAGGTAAGGTATAAGCTGTAGCTGAGCCCCTCACCCAAATCCGTGACCTGTATACCCAGTAGCTGGCTTTAGTCTGAGCTGGAGCATTACTTAAGGGCCACATCTGAGGATGACACACCCAAAGGGCTGACTGAGAAGGCACCAGAGCCCTGCTAAAGTGAATCCTGCTGTGTAAGATCAGCTCCTGCACAACAGCTCATTCATTGTAGTCACTGGCCAACCTTCACAACCTATCAGCTCAAGACTTAATCCATCTCACTGATGTACAAATGACAGCCAAGTCTCAACTACAGCAAGAAGGCACACACAACTCACACTAGGGACACCCCCAGAACACTCGGCTCAGGTGACCAGGGACTGTTTCACTGGGTCTTACAGGGTCCTTACTACATAAGACCATACTAGTAAGACCAAAAGACCTAAACCTCACAGCTCTACCTAATACAGAGAAATAAACACACGGAAGCAGCCAAAATTAGGGAGACAAAGAAACATGTCCCAAATGAAAGAGCAGGTTAAAGTTCCAGAAAAATAACTAAAATAACTAAAAATAACAAAATGAAGACAAGAAATCTATCAGATTCAGAATCCAAAACACTGGTTACAAGGATGCTCAATAAATTTAAGAGAAGAGTAGATGACCTTAATGAGAACTTTAACAAAACAATAAAAAAAAAACATAAAAATGGAGAAAGAAAACAAAATAAAAACAGTCAGAAATGAAGACTACACTAACTAAAATAAAAATACCTTAGGAGGAATCAAAAGTAGATTAGATGAAACAAAGAATTGAATCAGTGATTTAGAAGACAAAGTAGCAAAAGATACCCAATCATAAGAGCAAAAAAATAAAAAATAAATAAAAAAATGAGGATAGTTTAAGGGGCTTCTGAGACAACATTGAGCATACTAACCTTTACATCATTAAGATAACAGAGGAAGAAAAAGAGAGAGCAAGAAATTTCAAAACTATTTGAAGAAATAATAATGGAAAAACTTCCTAACCTGGTTGAGGAAAGAGACATACAAACCCAGGAAGCACAGAAAGTCCTAAACAAGATGAACCTAAAGAGACTCACACCAAGACACATTATAATTAAAAAGCAGCAAGACAAAAGCAATTAGTTACCTACAAGGGGAGCACCTGTAAGACTGTCAGCTGATTTCTCAGCAGAAACTTTGCAGGACAGAGGGATTGGCACAAAATATTTAAAGTGATGAAAAGCAAGGACCTACAACCAAGATTACTCTACCCAGAAAATCTCTTATTTAGAATCAAAAGACAGATAAAAAGCTTCCCAAACAAGAGAAAATTAAAAGAGTTCATCACCACCAAGCCAGTATTACAGGAAATGCTGGAGAGGCTTCTTTAAGAAGAAAAGAAAAAAAATAAAAAAAAATTTATTAACAAAATGACATAACTACATATTTATCAGCAATTCTTTTGAATGTAAATATATTAGCTGCTCCAATCAAAAGGTAATGTGATTGAATGGATAAGAAAACAAAACTTACATATGCTGCCTACAAGAGACTTATTCAGGTTGAAAAAACAGACAGGCTAAAAGAAAAAAGGTGGAAAGAGATTTCCATTTCACGAAAATGGAAGCAAACAAACAAAAAAACTGAGGTAGCAATACTTATACCAGACAAAATAGACTTTAAACCAAAGACTATAACAAGAGACAAAGAAGGACCCAGTAATCCTACTCCTGAGTATTTGACTGAAGAAACCCAACATTCTATTTCAAAGGGACATTTGAATCTGTATGTTCATGGTAGCATTATTTACAATAGTGAAGATATAGATGCAATCTGCATGTACATCAATGAATGGTACATATATACAGTGAAATATTACTCAACCATAAAAAAGAATGAAATCTTGCTATCTGCAATAACATGAATAGACTTAGAGAGTATTGTGCTGAGTTTAGTAAGTCAGACGTAGAAAGACAAATGCCATATGATTTCTCTTACACGTGGAATCTAAAGAACAAAATTAAACAAAACAGAAACAAACTCATAGATACAGAAAACATTTTGATGATTGCCAGATGGGAGGGTTTTTGGGACTACAGTGAAAAAGGGGAAGGGATTGGGAAGTACAAATTGGTAGTTACAAATAGTTATGGGGATGTAAAATATAGCATGAAGAATATAGTCATGTGTGGTGTTAGATGGGTACTAGATTTATTGGTATGATCACTTTGTAAGGTATATAAATAATTACAGTGTTGTACATCTGAAACTAATATAATATTGTATGCCAACTATAGTTAAAAATAAAATATTAAAAAGTAAGATGTGAATTTCTCCTTCAATTGATCTATAAATTCAAAATAATACACATCAAATCCAAACAGTTGTTTTTAGTGGAAATAAATGTAACCAAAATTATTTGTCTTGGAGGACAAATTTACCATAAAAAATCATCTTATTGTAAATTTACAATATTTAAAAGTGTGGTATTAGTGAAAGTGGAGACAACAGATAAATAGAACAGAATAGAAAAATTTAGAAACACATCCACACAACATCCACACTGATTTTTATGATAAAAATGGCAATACAGAATAATGAGAAATGAAATAATTTTTAATAAGTGATGATGAATCAGTTGAATATCAATGTTTTAAAAAGTAACATTCTACCTCATATATTACACAAAAGCGATAAATTTATTGTAGATTCACATTTAAAATTATAATAATTAGTTGTAAAATACATTATTTTATGACAATAAGATTGGTGAACCTTTTTAAATATAATGCTAATATGCTAATTAGATAAAAATACATTTGAAAACTCAGTATATTAAGGTTGCATCAATGATGTTTGGAAGTGAAAAAAAAAAGCAAGCTTCACAGTGGAAAAGTATTAGCAGTACATATAACCAACAAAAGACTACATAGAGAATATGTTTCTTACATATCAACCAAAAAAAATAATAGAATAGTGAGCAAAAGTCTTGAAAAGACTCTTTAGGTAAAAGGCTACCCAAATAATGAATACATATATTTAAAAATGCTCAACCCCACTGGTAATCATGGAGATGCAAATTAAAATAACAATGGAATGCAATTATATACTCAGCAGAATGGCTTAAAGAAAAAAAAGTGATTACACTGTGTTAGGACACTGGAATTTTTAAATTGAAAAGTCTTGTCCTTTTTTTCTCAAGATTGTTTTGGCTAATCTGAGTCTTATGTACTTCCATACAAATCTGATGATTTTTTTTGTTGTTGTTTTACTTTTTAAAATATCATTGGGATTGTAATGAAGATTGCAGTAAATTTGTATATTGCTTTGGATAATAAGGTTATTTTAACAAAAATTAACTCAAAATGGATCAAAGACTTGAAATAAGACCTGAGGCAATAAATTGCATAGAAAGAAACAGAAACTAAACTCATAGACCTTGGATTTAGAGAGGATCTTATGAATTTGATCTCAAAGGCAAGGGAAGTAAAAGCAAAAATAAATAGATGAGACTATATTAAACTGAAAATCTCACAACAAAAAAAACTATCAACAAGAAAAAGAGGTAACCATCTGAATGAAAGAACATATTTGCAAACACTTCCAATAAATGGCTAATATCCACAATATACAAAGAACTTGTATAACTTGACAATAAAATAAACAAATAATCTAGTAAAAAAAAAATGGGCAGGGGACCTAAAGAGACACTTCTCCCAAAAAAACATACAAACGGCAATAGACGTATGAAAAGACACTTGACTTTACTAGCTATTAGGAAAAGGCAAATCAAAACCACAATGTGATACCACCTCACACCTGTTAGAATGGCTATCATCAAGAGGACAAGAAATAACAATGTCGGAGAGGTTGTGGTAAAAAAGGAACCCTCATACACTGCTGGTGGGAATGTAAATAGGTGCAGCCACTATGGACAACAGTATTGAGGTTCCTCAAAAAAATTAAGAACAGAATTACCTTTTGACCTAGCAATCCCTCTTCTGGGTATTTACCATCCCCTCCAAAAGAAATTAAAAACATCTATTTGTAAAGGTATATTTACCCCAATGTTAATAGCAGTACTACTCATGATGGCCAAGACATGGAAAGAACTGAAGAAGTATCCTTTGGTATATAATTGGATAAAGAAGATATGGTACATATGTAAAATGAAATATTACTCAGCCATAAGAAAAGATAATATACTACTATTTGCGACAACATGAATGGATATTGAGATCATCATGCTAAGCAAAAAAAAGTTTAGACCATATGATTTCATTTACATATGTAATGCAAAACTGAAAGCAACAAACCCACAAGACAAACAAAGACTCATGAATATGGACAACGGTTTAGGAATTACTAGATAGAGGGTGGGGAAGAGAAGAGGTAGATAAGGGTAAAGAAGTACAAATATTTGGTGACAGAAGGAAATTTAATTTTGGGTGATGAACACACAATGCAATATACAGATGCAATATTATAGAACTGTACACTCAAAACCTAAATAATTTTTATTAACCAATGTCACTCCAACAATTTAATTTTAAAAAATTTCTTTTTAAGATTGTTCCCAGCCTAATTGTATGTTAGTTAAAGAGTGTGGTACATGAGCTTAGACCTGTTAGTATGAAAAAAAATGATATGGTAATTTGTCAGAAATAATAAATTAGAGAAAAAAGTTTTTGATTTCTGAAGAAAAGATAATTCTAATAAATTCATAAATAAAAAAAATAAGAGATTGCTTTGGAAAAACTGATATTTCCTACCTGCAATGTAGGGTAAACCCCAGTTTTTTCCTACTCTGTCTTTCTTTTCTTTCTTCTTTACTACTCACACAGATAACTTCACTTCTGGTCATCAAAGGTATAGGACTCCCCCGCCCCCCACCCACTGTCCCCGTGAACAAACCAAGCAATTATCTGTGACACCAGTGGTATCCTATAATTTAACTCAATTCTAACATTATTTACCTGGAGATAGTGTCAGATCAGAGATTAAGGGTTCAGTTCCACAAGATTGCTTCTGCCCTACTTCAGATGCCAATCACAAGTTTTAGGTCCTTAAGTTATTCACAACTTCTGTCTGCTTTGGCTATAAATCATAGGTTCTCTGGATCACTTCCTCAGGTTTATTACTTTGCTGGAGCAACTCATAGAACACAAGAAAACACTTATTTACATTTTCTAATTTTACTGAAGGATATGGTAAAGAATACAGAAGGACAGCCAGATAAAAAGACAAGGAGCAGCAGAGAGAATGAAGTTAGCATTTATGTGATGGCTAGGAGGAGGGCAAAGGGAGGGAGGGAGCAATTGGGGAGATCATTTATGAACTATATAGATGCCTAACCAATGTACTGTATACTTGAAACTAATTTAAATAAATAAATTTAAAAGAAAAAGACAAGTAGGTTCAAAGTACAGAAACTTCTGTCTCCACGGAGCTGGGGTATGTCACCAACCTAGAGTAGATATATTTGTTAACCTGGAAGCTCTCAAACCCCATACTTTTAGGATTTTTATGGAGGCTTCATCACATAGGCATGATTGATCAATTCTATTTTCATTTCTTTACTCTCCTTAAGAGAATGAGGGTTGGGGCTAAAACTTTCAAGCTTCTGATTGTGGCTTGGGCTTTCTGGTGACCAGCCCCCACTCAGGAGTTATCCAGCAGCCCACTCAGGGTTTCCTCAGTAGAACAAAGATTCTGTTGTCACCCAGGAAATTACAAGGGTTTTGGAATCCCTGTGTCAGGAACCAGGGTCAGACCAAACACCTGAACAAAAAAAGCTCCTAGTGTTCTTATCACTTAGGAAATTACAAGGATTTTACCCCCAGAAACCAGGGGTAAAAACAAACAAACAAACAAAAACAAACAAAAAAACAATTGTTATTTGTTCTTATCTCATAAAGATCATGTTAAGAAACAATGAAAAACAGAAGAGAGAAAAACGTAGATTGATTTGTTAATACCGATTAGTGTCTTGCTCAGTCAGCCCTTAGATATCAGTGGGGTGAAAGGGTTCACCTAAATGTTGAAACCAGGTGTTCCCCTAGTGGCCTCTGCCTATCTTTATGAACTTGGACATGTTACCTAAATTCTTTGATTCTTAGTTTCAGTTTCTGCAACATAGCAATAATAATACCTGATTACTGTTTTTTTTTTGTAAAGATTAATTAACATAATAGAAAATTTCTATTATAATATATGGCAACATGCACTGGGTACTTGAAAAATGCAATTCCTTTCCCCTTCTCCCATATGCTCACAACTTCGTAAAGCATACATTTGTTTTTCATGCCTATATCACCGCTTTTCCACCCCTTTTCACTTTCTGATCCCCCAATGTCCCTAACAATGAGTCCCAAAGGTCTCTCCACATAAAATGTTTTTCCAGGATAAGGTTAGGTGTGTACTTGAGATATAGCTTTATTTAAAAAAATTTTTTTTCAGTTCTATATATTTTTTGTTATTTTAACCTTCCTGTTAGTACAGGATTTTCAGATACTTTTCAATCCAAGCCTATTTTAAGATATATTAACAATAAGAATTTTATTATTATTTAGCTATGGTGAGGTGAACAAATTAGGAGGAAACTGCCATTGGAAAGATAGTTTGTTGTTCACAATTCCCAAGAGGCAGGACACAACTTTTTATGCCATGTAGAGCCACACAAGGAAGCATCACTATTGGTCAGAAGGCAAAGAGACTTGAAAGAAAACCTGAGCTAAAACCTTTATTATGGTTTCCATGGGGAAAACCAGATTAAATGGGATAAAAAAAGCCTAAGAACTAGCTAGTTTAGGTAATTTCAGTAGACTCTGGGGTATAGGGGCTGTCCTTAGGTATTTGGTCCCTGGTTTCTAGGCTGATTAGGACAGGCGAATAGTGACTCAGAGTATGAAAGCTCAATAAAGAAAGTAGTTGAGTGTGGGCTTTAGATTGGTTGGTTTGCTTATGAAAACTGTGCTCTTAGGTAAGTCGTTTACTATCTCTTAGTAGCTAGCTCTGGGAAGGACAGTATCTTCAGAGTTGGCAAGTCCCCAGATGTTAAAACTTCAAATACAGAAACTAGAAAGTGGTTATTATGAGGCCATATCCTAAGGATTTGAATTCAAATTCTAGATCTAATTGGTAAGAGATACATAACTTGTCAAAGGTATTAGAGGAAAGGAGGAGTTAGAGAAAGCTACAAGTATTTAGCTTGAGCAACTAGAAGAATGGTGTTGTCATTGACTGAGATCAGAAAGATTATCTGGGGACACTATCTGCCTGTGGAGAAAAGAGGGGTTGTAGAACAGAGGGGCTTTGGACAAATCAAATTGGAAATGTCTATTAGATATCCAAGCAGAGAAGAAGAGCAGCAGTGGATGTATACACCTGGAGTACATAGAGGTGCTCTATACTAGAAGTATAAATTTTGTAGTTATTTGCATATATATTTTATTTGAAACCCTAAAACTTGATAATCAATAATGGAGGTGAAATAATGGATTTTGAGGACTTTCTGGGCACAAGCCTCTTCCTTGACCTGTAAATCAATTAACCCCTACTTTCTGCATTGTTATCTCAGTCAATGTGCCTAATGTACTAATGTACTATTTTATCTATTTGTTTATGTGCTTATTATTTATTGTCTCTCCCTTTCCATTCTCTTCACTTCTCTCCCTGCACTGGACCTAAGCTCCTTAAAGGCAGGGGTCTTTGTGTGCTTGTTCAGTAATATATTCCAAGCACCTAAAATAATTCCTGACACTGGGTAGTTAATAAGTATTTGTGAATGAAAGAAAGAAATGATAATTTTATTTACTGCTTTATTGAAGATCTTTTAGTCTTAAAATTTTTCACTTTTAAAGGTTAACATGTCAAGAAAATCTAAAACTTACCAGCTATCACATTAATTGAGAGTCAATATCTTTGAAGATATATTTGAGCAAGACCTTGAAAAAAAATGGAATGAAAGGCATGTCCTGGACAGGAGTGATTAGAGAGAGAGAACAAGAAAAAAAAAAAAAAAACAATGTAAAAGGAAAAGAAGAGTACAAAAGAAAATGTGGCTCCTGGTCTCTGCTCTGATCTCTTTGGGAATAATATAACATTTCCAAGACCTGGCTCATCCTAAGGACCAATTCTGACAAGAATAGTTTTGCTAATAAGTTTAACACTGATTTAATTCAATGTAAACTTAGGCATGTCGTAAATACTTGTAATGAATACATAGTTGTTCTGCATTAGTTCTGTTCTAGGTAGTGTGCTAGGTATTAAGGGTACAAAAATTAATAACTATGGTCAATGTTTAGCTGAAACATGTTCACTTAAATATTAAGGAATAGTCACATACCGTGAGATCATAAGGTAAGGAACCAAAGCTTCCTTGGTAGAGTTAGAAAAATCTGAAAGCAGGCTATTACTTGAAGTAAAGCTTAAAAGGTAAGTTGCATAAATCTGTCAATCATTGCCTTTTTCTGGACATTTTTGTTGGTATTGTTGTATGGATCATGGCAGCTCATAATCCCATGTTCCCAAGATAACACAGAAGAGTTTCATACAAGAACTCAGAAGGCTCAAAATTAAAATATTTATATTGAATCCTAGAAATGGCAGGTTACATAATCAATGAGCACTGTCAAAGAACTTATGTTCTATGGCAGTGATTCTAAATTTTAGGAACATCAAAATTACCTGGAGATCTGGTAAACAGCTTGCTGGCCCCAGTCCTTGAGTTGTCAATTCACTATTGGGGTAGCACTCAATATTTAACATCTTTAGCAATATTCTGCATGATGATATGCTATTAGTCTTATGACCACTTTTAAAACCACTCATTTCTAGGAGGAAGGAAAAGCTAAGTAAATCAGTGATTACCAATCAGTGTAATGATGAGTACATAAGGAAGAGGTAAGATTTGGGACAGTTCAATCTGGAAATTGAAAGTGAAAATCACATTACATAAAACCACCTTTGTTCTAGTTTTCTAGGAACAAGCTTTCTTATGATATTTTCGATAGAGAAGCACCAAAATTATGGACTCCTAAATTTTCTCATCCAAAGAGTTTTCATGTTTACTATCAATATGTAGAGTCTTAGCTATGAACTAATTACATTAGATTTTGATTGATTTCATTAAAAATAAAACATAATTTGTGATGAATGAAGGTGATTAAAATAGAAAATAATATCCTTTATAAAGTCTAAAGATCACCAAAAATTCAAGTGTATAGTGGAATTAGGAAAGTTGACTGATTTATGTTTCTATATCAAAGAGTTCAAATAAAGAGTTTAAATTGGCAACCAAACTTTAATGAATCATTTGTTCTGTGAGTTGCAAAGAAGGTAGTCAAAAATATTTCTTGAGCTACCTCCCTGTATGTAGCATGGCATGATATGATTAATAATAACAATAATAACAATAATAATAATAATAATAATACCACATGAGAAGTGGCCTATGGCCTTAAATAGATTACAGTATGTAGTTATACAAATGGAAAGATCAGGTGATACCTATTCATTCATATAAACACTTATTTTGCCTCTACTATATAACTGAAACTGTATTATATGCTAGGGATACTAACTTAAACACCATAAGGTCACTACCCAAAAAGATTTCATATTTTCAGTGAAAATTATTGCATATTTCAGTGAAAAAGCAGTGGTTTGTGAAATAATAAAAATAGGTTTAGGTATAGTGATTGCTCAAGTGTAAAGTGATAAAGATGATGTAGATTAGCACAAACTTTGAAAAAGAAATAATGCCTTAATTGGATGAATTTGGTGGAAAGAAAGATATTCAGGACAGAAAAGACCATTTACTACAATAGAGGAATGACATGGTATGGACTAGTCAGAAACTATGAGTATGTCAGTATGACTAAAGCCTGAGACTAGAAGAGCAGGATAAGGTCATTTGGCCAAAGGCCTTGAGGGCTGCTTTTCTTATGCTTTAATTTTTTAAATGTATTTAAATTTGATATTTAGCATTGTGTAAGTTCAAGATTTACAACATACTAATTTGATACATCTGTTTAGCAACATGAGTGCCATAGTAGAGCTAGCTAACATATCATAATTATCATTTCTTCTAGTGTTGGAAACAATTAAAATCTAGTCTCTTAGCAAGTTTTATATTAATAATACAACCTTGTTGAGTGCTCTGTTAAAGATATGAACTACTTTGAATCATGCCTACATGGACTACTACATGGACTTGTATTTACTGTTCATAAAGAATGGCTGCATTGTGTACTTTTTTACTGTTCACGAAGAATGGCTGCATTATGTATTTGTATGCCAGATGAAAGAAGAAGGTGATTTTTAATCTAGAGTTAAAAAAAATAGATTAAATCATTGTTTGTCAAAGTTAACAGGTAAAAAATAACTATTAGATGAGGTAGGTTTCATCTCAGAGCCACAGAAGCAAGAAAGCCTACATGGCTTTTTGGGAGGCACATTTTATTTGGAATAAGAAGAGGCACAGTTAATGTGGAGTGTGAGGAGAAGGAAAATATAAATAACTATTAAAGAAAGTTGAAGGATATAGCCAGGTGATCATCCTAGAGATTCATGAACATAGTCAACTATTCAAGGATTTGAAAACAATTTACAACCTGATAAATAATAATGGGTAGCATTTATTTATTTCTTACTGTGAACAAGGAACTATTCTAAAATCTTTATAGGAATTAATTCATTTAATTATTGTAACAACTTTATGTAGTAGGTGCTATTGTTATTTCTATTATATGCTGAGGTACAGAAGAGCTAATTAACCTCCTCAAAGTCATAGAATTAGTAGTGGAGTCAGTATGTAAAACCAGAAAGCCTAGCTCTTAATTATTGTACTATCCTGTTTTCTGCTTCAGAAAACAGATATGCTGAAACTGCATATGGAGATATGCTCATCCACATTCAGAGATGTTTTCTGGTGATCAGGAAACATTTATTTGAGGGATGTTCTTTTGTTTTATTGACTCAGACTTTTGGGAATATTTGCTCAGAGTGATTTATTAGTTCTCTATCGTTGTGTAACAATTTTCATCAAAACGTAATGGCTTGAAATATTAAACACATCATCTCAGAGTTTCTGTGAATCAGTAATTTAAATGTGGCCAATTGCTTTTGACCTAATGTCCCTCACAAGTTTGCAATAAAGGTGTTATGGGGCACTATGATCTTATCAGAAAGTTTGGAGAGGATCTGAGTCCATGCTCACTCTTGTGGGTGTTTGGAGGATTTATTGCTTCCTGTGCTGTGGGACAGAGGGCCTCAGTTTCTCAATGACTGTTGGCCAAAGGCCTCCCTCAGCTCCTTGTCATGTGATCCTCTTCATTATGACAGCTCACAAATGGTAATTTAATTAGAAAGAAATACAAATCTATCAATGTCCATCAGTGGTCTCCATCAGAGCCAGAGAGAGAAAGAGAGAAAGAGATCTCTAGACAAAGCCACAGTCTTTTTGTAACCTATTCTTAGCAATGACATTATAGAAATTTTATCATATTTTATTAATTAGAAACAAGTAGGTAAGTCTAGCTCACAATAAAAGAAAGGGAGTAAGCAGATGACCTTAAGTCCAGGAGGTAAGGATCTTTGGGGCCACATTAAGGCTACTCACTGAAATATGAACTCTTACATTTTTTTTCAGAAGACTTGGTAAAACTTACTGGCCAGAAAATAAAGAGCTGTTCTAGTAACTGTTACAAAAAACTCCTAGGAGGAGAGTTGAGGAAGTGGAGTCCTAGATATTCTTTGCTGGGTCCTCCATGCCCTTAACTGCTATCCAAAATAAATATGTCAACAGAGATGAGAGATGAGCATAGTGAGTCTGAGGTACCAAGCCTGCATAAGGATTCTAAAAGTCAGATCCATTATAGATTTCCCGAGGTTCTATTAATCCTGCAGGAAAGCCATACAGCCTGACTTTTGATACAAGAAAAAAGTAAGCCACAGCTGCCTTACAAAGTGGAAGGATGTCTCCTCCTATTCTGGCTCATTTGCTAACATTCTGTATACTCTCAAATTACAGTGCATTTGTCATAATTTTGCATTTTTGTCTTAAACTTCTACTAATTCTTGAAAGAATTAATGGATAAATGAAACGTAGAGTTAAAAATGAGATTATTTATTAAAAATTGGATGGGTTTGCTGGGGCTTCTACAGAAGACTTTATCAGCCATGGTAACTGATCATTCTGGGTTTCCAAACTCACAAGTGTCTGGGTAAGCTTTTGGTCTTAGTCTATTACATAGAGAGGAAAAGGACCTGGTTCTAAGTGAAAAGTCTAAGTGCACCTTTTATACTCATAGCAATGATCAAGAAGTTCTCAGGACATCATTTAACATTTTCACACACTATGCATGGCTAGAATTATTATCATCAGTTGGCAGATGAAGAAAGTGAGGTTTTGGAAGTTTAGGTCACCCACTCAAAGCTTCTCTGGCTACAGGTAGGGCAAGAGACTAAGCTTGGGGCAGGCTTGGCTGACTGCAGAGTCTCTACCCCATGGTATTCCCACTGAGAAATATAATCACAAAAATAACAAACAAGTAAACAAAAGCAAAATGCTTCATAATCTTGGGTTGCTTGTACATAGAAATTGGGCTTATGTTTCTCCCTTCTTTATGCTAGTGTAAGTACTATTGTTGGTTTAAGTGTTGGGGTTGGCACTACTGATGGTTATCATTCAGTATGATGAGGGAAGTCATCAAAGGCTTTCGAGCATGATATACCCCAGTTTTAATCCTAACTCTTACTGTCTGTGTGACCTGGATGAAGTTACTAAAACTCTCTAAACCTCAGTTTCTTTATTTGTAAAATGGAATTAAAAGTGTCCATCCATGTGTGCACCTGGAAATTACAAATGTTTGACAAATGGAAGTTATTTTCTTTTATTAGAATAAGGGGCACTCAAACATGTTATGTTCATTTGAGGGTTTACCTAGATTTCTTCAACAAATGAAAGTTTCCACGCTGTGTTCATATGTAGCCTTACATTTTAATTAGAAAGCTTTAATAATCAAATTTAAATCTAGCCTTATATTTTAATTAAAAATTTTGTAAAGCATCACTAACATTCTATCTCCCTGAAATGTATTTCTCTCAGACTATCCCCTGAACGTGCCTGGGCATTGAAGAGGGACTCCATCATGGCAGAGGTTCTCGCAGCCCATAATGGAAGGGAGGGCTACTGAATCAGAAGCAGATAAACTCCTTATACTCCACTTGAGAATACTGATTCCCTGATATTACTCAATGTCATTGTATGAAGAAAAAAATCACTCTCCCATTTTAAAGAAATTTACCCACAGTTAATAATCTTAGGAGCATTTAAAAGATGTAAATGTATGTAGAATAAGAAAAAGAATGTAAAATTCAATTACATAGTATACCTTAAAGTAAGTGTTTTAGGAATGTAAATTGCTAAATAACATCTAACACAGATATTTAACTAGGAGAAAACTGAATGTCCCTCAGGTTTGTGAGCAAGTTGAATGGACATTGATGGATTTGTTTTTCTTTCAAATTAAATTGAACTTTTGATGTGAATATAGTTTACTAACTTCTGATCTTGAAAACTACATTTTTTCCCCCTAACTTTCTCTTGTTTAGATGTCTTAGCTTTCAAGCAGCTTAAAAAGTAGTACACTGAAGTCTGGGAAGGTTCAAGAGAAATTATTTATTTAGAAACTTTTGAAAAAAACACAGCATTAGGCAAAATTTATCTTTGCTCTGGTGAAGTGGTGCTGGAAAACTAACTCTTCACTTGATTTGAATGTTTTCTTTCAAGCTCAAATACTCAAAAATATGTAAAATAACTTTTCAGCAATTTTCATAACTTGACAAGATAAATATTATTAGGGGTGAATGTGAACATTGTGTAAATGAAGGCTGGCCTTTAAGGATGAAGATAGCACATAGGAGTGTTAAGCAGATGTCAGTGTTAGCTATTAATTAGGTAATGTCTGTGCTGAGAACTCATTTTTTCTTAGCATCTGTGGACATAAGCTCATCTTCAAGGTTAGCTGGTTTAACAAAAGATATCTTATGCTAATTTGTTACTCAAGAAAATATTTTATCAGATGTTGCCAGATAAACATATCAAGACATGGCAGAGACATTCACATAGTGTAGAATAAATGCTATTGTTTATGTGTTATTACAGCATTAATGAGGACTGAGCTTGTTAATTATGCAATAGTGTAAGTTCTTGCTTATAATCCAAGGGAAAGCAGGAAGTTTAGGTTTCATGCCTTATACATAGCTGGGCAGTATGATTTTAGAATGTTTTCTCTGTTTTGATACTATTGAATTTTGGGCTGGCTACTTCTTTGATATGGAAGCTTTAATGTACATTGTAAGGTGTTTAGTAGCATTCCTTGCCTCTATTTACTGCTTGTCAGTTGCAATTCCTCCTACTCCCCTATGAAAATTAAAATATTTGCAAACATTGCCAAGTATTCCCTGGGCAGGGGAATTGAAAAACCACTGTTTGAGAGGAATGTATACCATTCTCCAAAATATTTTTCTTTATTTTCTTATCTTATAATCTGACATTTTCATCTTCCTCTTCCTCCTTACCCCTAGTCTTCCTCCTCCACCTCTTCCTGCTTTTCCACCAGCACTAATGCCATCATCATTATTATTATCATCATTATGCTATTTAACAACTATGCTATTAACAACTAGTCTTTTACATACAGCAAATATTTGTTAAGCATAAGTTGAAATATAGGACTTGTGTCAGAAAACAATGGCCAAGAACCCTGGAAAGTAGATAGGCAGACAGTATCATGGAGTTTCAAAATGTCACAGTGAGGGACTGAAAATATATTTAGAAATCATTACATGGTGTATAATGTGATGGATAGTCAGATCATAACCCTAAATGAATTGTAGTTTATTGGAGAAATTTTCTATTCATATAAAGAAAATAATGGTGGACAACCTAGTCCATGTATTAAATAAATGGCAGAGATAATAAAAACAAAATGGAAAAGCTTGTGTTAAATCAAAAAGAAAATGTTGACTTTATATACTTTATCATTTGAGTTTATAAAAAGGCAGTTCTGGCAAGAAGTATGGAATTTAAAAAGGCAAAATAAGTATACCATGAGTTTTTGTGGAATGTATTCAGAATGTATGGCATATTTGAAGGAAGTACAAAGTTTATGTATATGAGTAAAAAGATAAATTGTTTTTCTATTGCTGCTGTAACAAATTATCACAAATTTAATAGCTTAAAACAGCTTGCATTTATTATCTCACAGTTCTGTAAATCAGAAGTCCAGATAGGCTCGAATAATTTCTAAGCCCTCAGTTTCACAAAGTTGAAATCAAGATGTTTGTTGGCATGGATTCTTATTAGGAGGCATTGGAAAGAGATTGCTTTCCAAGCTCAGTCAGGTTATTGGTAGACTCTTTTTCCAGCAACTATGAGACTGAGCTCCTTTTGCCCTTGCTGGATGTCAGCTGAGGTCTGCCTCTAGTCTCTAAAGTCTTCTTCTGGTCCTTGTATGTGAGACCCTGCATTTTAGAGCCAGCAACAGCACATTAAATATTAGCTGTGTTTGGAATTGCTCTGATTTCCCCTTCTGCCACAATCTCTTCTGCTTTTGGACAGAAAATGTTTTCTGCTTTTAAGGGCTCATATGGTTAGATTGGGCCCATCCAAGTCATTAAAAATAATCTTTTTATCTCAAGGTCCATAACATGAATCACACAAAACTTGACATGTAAGTAACATATTCACAGGTTACAGAAATTAGGGCATGGGGTTAGGGACGTTATTTTGGCTATCAGAGAAAAAGACTGAAAAAGGCAGTAGGTGTCAGAAACTGCAGGGTCAGACAGATAGAGTTAATAAACAGTGGAGCTTTGTTGAAAAGTTTTGTGCAAAGAACATTTTAAATAGAATTTTAATTTTGAAATAGATTTAGGTCTACAAAAAAAATTATAAAGGTAATATAGAGAGTTTCATATCCCTCACCTTGTTTCTCCCATTATCATCTTCTATTACCTGGTACATTTGTCAAAACAAAGAAATCAGAATTAGTATATTATTAATAACTAGACATCAGACTTTGTTTGAATTTCACTGGTGTTTCTATTAATGTACTATTTCTATTACAGAATCAAACCCAGGTACCACAATGTATTTACTTATCATACCTCCTGAATTTCCTCTGGTCTGTGACAGTTTCTCATATATACTTGCTTTTTATGACTTTGGAAGTCTTAAGGAGAATTGGATAACAAAAATTCTCCTAATATGGGTGTGTCTGATATTTTTTTTCTCATATGCCTGAGGTGATGGCCCTTCTGGTCACATTATATAATGAGGTAATGCAATCCTCATGACATATCTGGTAGTGTTACTATTTTCCCTTTCTCTACTGTAGAGTTTTTGAATTACTTATTCATACTGGGTGGAAGGAATTAAAGTGAAAGAAAGGAGTTTCATTGGAAAATAGCCATAATCCATGTGTGTGCTTATATGGGTATGAATTAAGCAGATAGCTATAGTTTAAAAAAAATAAAGGAGGGAGGAGAAATAAGGAAGAACCTAGTGATTATTTTGAAGGAAAGAATCAAGATTTTTTTTATGTGTTCAGCATGCACAATAAGATGAATAACAATATCAATAACGGTAAGATCTAGATGGAAAGGTAAACTTGGAAGATGACTTTAATTTTATTGGGATTTTAGTTTCAGAAGCTATTATTATTCTTAGTTATGAGATCATCAAAGACACATTTGTAAATGTGGAATTGAATGTCATAAAGAAGATCAAGGATGAAGAGAGAGCTTGTTTGAAATAAAGTACCATTAAAGTGAAAAAGTTATTTTAGAGGTCTCAAAACATGTTCATTTCTTAATCACAGCAGTTTATTCAGTGGAACCAACCTTTCATACTAGACATTTCCTTGGCTATCCTCATTGCAGCTTTTCATTAAGACTTCAGCATAAAAGCAAAGTAGGTAAAATATCAGATCCCTGCAGGGGGATAACCTGGGCCTTTTGTCTAATGCAATCTCAGAACCTGACAGCTCATTGCTCTTCAGGGAAATTCAGGGCAGCCACTTTTCTTAACATTCAAAATTTATCACTTTAGACTGAGCCAAGTTTCTTGTGCTTGCTTCTCTCTCCTACTCAATGATCCAGGAAACTAAATACTCTTCTGGCAACCCTAAGTCCTGGAGTTCTAAAACTCACAAGGACTTGTGTTTGATATATCTCTTTGTTTTTGCAAAGTACTTGGCATGAGACAGAAAACATACCACTCATAACATTAGGGGAAAACCCGAACTAGAAAGCCAGATAGCACTGAGTTCAAAATTTTGCTCTGTAATTTATAGTTGAGCATGATACCAGACAAGTTATTTAATCCTTCCCCTCTCTGATATGGAGGAAATAGTTCAAACTCTGTAGAGATGTTATAAATGTGTTGGCAATGTATTAAAGCTCTTAGCACAGAGTCTGGGCATAGCATTCATAAGAAAAAACTTAACAGTAACAGACACTTATATAACATTTACTGAGGGTCATGTATTGTATCACCTGATTCTAACTTTACACATTCATTTAATCCCAATAACAATTCAATGAGTTAAGTATGCTATTGTTATCCCTATTTAGATGAGGAAACTGAAGACTGGTAAAATGACTTGGCCAAGGTCAAACGATCATGGGCCTCTGTAAACTTTACTCTTAAAAACTGTGATATACCATTATTTTGCACATGGAACTTAACAATAACCAATGATAACTATTATTATTATTATTATTATTATTTAACTTTTTAAAAATTAAATTTATTGGAGTAACATTGGTTAATACAATTATATAATTTCCAGGTATAAATTGTAATTTGACATCTGTATATTCTGTTGTGTGTTTACCACTCAAAGTCTAGTTTCCTTCACCTACCATATGTTTGATCAACCTTTACCCAATTCACCCTCCCCCTAAGCCCCTATATTTGATCCCCTTTACCCCATCTTTCTTTTTCCTCTTTCCCCACCCTTTACACTCTGGTAACCTCTAGTCTATTGTCCATGCCCATGAGTCTCTGTTTGTTTGTCTTGCTCATTTGTTGTTTTTAGATTTATATCCCATGTATAAGTGATATTATGTAATTTTCAATGTTCTCTGTCTGGCTTATTTCACTTGGCATGATAATCTCAAGGTCCATCTATGTTGTTGCAAATGGCAGTATTTCATCTCGTTTATGGCTGAGTAATATTCTAAGTATATATATACCACACCTTCTTTACTCAATCATCTATCGTAGAGCACTTTGGTTGCTTCCATGTCCTGTCCACTGTGAATAATGCTGCTATAAACATTGGTGTGCAAATATCTTTACAGATATAAATTTTCAAGTCTTTTGGGTAAGTACCCAGTAAGGGGATTGTTGGATCATGTGGTAGATCAATTCTTAATTTTTTGAAGATCCTCCATACTGTTTTCCATAGTGACTGTACCAGTTTGCAGTCCCACCAGGAGTATATGAGAGTTCCTATTTTTCTACATCCTCTCCAACATTTCTTATTGCTTGTCCTGTTAATTATAACTATTCTAACAGGTGTGAGATGGTATTTCATTGTGGTTTTGATTTGCATTTCTCTAATAGCGAGTGATATTGAGTATATTTTCATATATTTGTTGGCCATCTGTATGTCCTCTAAGGAGAAGTGTCTGTTCAGGTCCTCTGCCCATTTTTTTGATTAGATCATTTGTTTTTTGTTGTTGTTGTTATTGAGCTGTATGAGTTCTTTGTGTATGTTGGATGTTAGATCCTTATCGGAGGTGTTGATTGCAAATACATTTTCTCATTTGAATGGTCCTCTCTTTACCTTGTTGACAGTTTCTTTTGCTGAGCAGAAACTTTTTAGTTTGATGTAGTCCCATTCATTTATTTTTGCTTTTACTTCCCTTGCCTTTGACATCAAATTCATAAAATCCTCTTTAAGTCCAAGGTCCTTGAGTTTAATTCCTATATTTTTGTCTATGTATTTTATTGTTTCAGGTCTTGTATTCAGGTCCTTAATTCATTTTGAGTTAATTCTGGTGTGTAGTAATAGACAACAATCTATTTTCATTTTTTTCAGATGATCTTCTAATTTTCCCAGCACCATTTATTGAAGAGGCTTTCCTTTCTGTACTGTATGTTTTTGGCTATTTTTTTGTCTAAAATTATTTGCCCATATAAAGTGGGGTTAACTTCTGGATTCTCGATTCTATAACATTGGTCCGTATGTCAATTTACTGCCAATACCAGGCTGTTTTAAATACTCTTGCTTTGTAGTATAATTTGAAGTCAGGCAGAGTGATGACTCCAGCCTTCTTCTTCTTCTTTTTTATGAATGGCTATGGCATTTTGGGGTCTTTTGTACTTCCATACAAATCTGATGATTATTTGTTCTATTTCTTTAAAAAATGCCGATGTTATTTGATGGGAATTGCATTAAATCTGCATAACACTTTAGGTAATCAGGTCATTTTAACTCTGTTGATTCTTCCAATCCAAGAACACAGAATATCTTTCCATTTCTTTGCATGTTCTTTGATTTCTTTTAACAGGGTCTTGTAGTTTTTATTATATAGGTCCTTTACATGTTTTGTTCAATTTATTCCTAGGTATTTTATTCACTTTGTTGCAATTGCAAAAGAAATTATTTTTTCTACTTTTTCCTGACACTTCATTATTAGAGTATAGGAATGCTATAGATTTTTGAACATTGATTTTGTATCCGGGGACTAATGTATTTGCTTATTGTTTTTAGTAGCGTTCTTGTGGAGTCTTTAGGGTTTTCTATAGAGAGAATCATGTCAGTTGCAAATAGTGACAGTTTGACTTCTTCATTTACTATTTGGATGACTTTTATATCTTCCTATTGCCTGATAGCATTAGCTAGAACCTCCAATATTATATTGAATAATATTGGTGATAGTGGACAGCCTTGCCTTGTTCCTAATCTTATAGAAAAAGTTTTTAGTTTTTCACCATTAAGTATAATGTTGGCTGAGGGTTTGTTGTAGATGACCTTTATTCTGTTAAGATTCTTTCTATACTGATTTGATACGTGTTTTAATCATAAATGGATGCTGTATCTTGTTGAAGACTTTTTCTGCATCTATTGGTATAATCATATAATTTTCATTTTTTAATTTGTTTATGTAGTGTATCACATTAATCGATTTGTATGTGTTGAACCATCCGTATGTCCCTGGGATGAAGCCTACTTGATCATGGTGTAAATCTTTTTAATATGCTACAGAATTCAGTTTGCTAGTATCTTATTTAAGATTTTGTGTGTGTGTGTGTGTGTGTGTGTGTGTGTGTGTGTGTGTGTTATTTTATCAGGTTTTGGAATCAGAAGAATTATAAAATGAGTTGGGAAGTATCTCCTCCTCTTTGATTTTTTGGAAGAGTTTGAGAAGAATAGGCATTAAATCTTCTTTGAATGTTTGGTAGAATTCACTGGTGAAGCCATCTTGTCATGGGTTTTACTTTTTGGTAGGTTTTTGATGATTGTTTCAATTTTCATATTCTGATAAGTTCATTTTGATTTTCCAGTTCTGATTCAGTCTAGGAAGATTGTATTTTTCTAAATACTAGCCATTTTTTCTAGGTTATTAAATTTTGTGTTATCTACTTTTTCATAGCATTCTTTTATGATCCTTTGTATTTCTACAGTATCTGTCATAATTTTCCCTCTTTCATGCCTAATATGTCCTTTCTCTTTTTTCTTTAGTGAGTCTAGCCAGGGGTTTGTCAATTTTATTAATCCTCTAAAAGAACCAGCTCTTTGTTGCACTTATTTTTTTCTATTGTTTTTCTGTTTCCATTTTGTTTATTTCTGCTATACTTCTAATTATTTCTTTCTTATGCTGACTTTAGGCTTCATTTGTTCTTTCTTTTGTAGATTTTTAAGATGAAGTATTAGGTTGTTTATTTGGGCTCATTCTTGTTTTTGGAGTAAGGCCTGTAATGATATGAACTTTCCTTTTATGACTGCTTTTGCCATGTCCCAAAGTTTTGATATGTTGTACTATCATTATTATTTATTTCTATGTATCTCTTGACCTCTTTTTATTTCTTCTCTGATTCAGTCATTTTTTGGTGGCATGTTGTTTAATATTCATGTTGTTCTTCCTGATTTCTTTTTGCAATTGATCTGTAGGTTCAGAGCATTATAATCAGAGAATATGATTGGTATAATTTCAACTCTTTTATTTTTTGAGATTATTTCTGTGTCCCAGTATATGGTCGATTCTTGAGAATGTTCCATGTGCACTAGAGAAGAATGTATAAGCAACTGTTTTGGGATGGAATGCTCTGTAAATGTCAATTACATCCAGGTGGTTTAATGTATCATTTAAGAATGTTATTTCCTTATTGATTTTCTGTTTGGATGATCTGTTCATATCTGATAGTGGGGTATTTAGTTCTCCTTTTAAGATAGCTGTTTTGGAATGGAAAGCTCTGTAAATGTCAATTACAGACAGTGTGTGATTTAGGTCCCTTATTACTATAGTGTTTTGGTCAGTTTCTTTCTTGAGTTCTGTTAGTAATTGCTTTTTATATTTTGGGGCTCCCTGATTGGAAGCATATATATTAATAATTGTTATGTCTTCTTGGTGCATGATTCTCTTTATCATTATGAAGTGTCCCTCAGTATCTTTCTTTATCTTTTTGATTTTGACGTCTATTTCATCTGATATTAGTACCGCTACTCTCACATTACTCTGAATGTTGTTTGCTTGAAATATCATTTTCCATTCTTTCACTTTGAGTCTGTATTTGTCTTTTGAGATGTGTTTCCTTGAGGCAGCATATAGTTAGGTTTTGTTTTTTGGTCCATTCTGCAACTTCGTGCCTCTTTATTGGTGAGTTTAGTCCATTTACATTTAGGGTGATTATTGAAATATGAAGTCTTCTTACAGCCATTTTATCTTTTGCTTTCTGGTAACTCAGTGTTTCTATTGCTTCCTTGTTCTTGTTTCTGTTTACTTTCTTTTAGTTGGCTTTTGAGGATTTTCTTTTTGGTTCTTCTTGTTTTATGTTTTATGCTTCAGTTCTTAATCTTTGGTGTGTGGTTATCATTATGAATAAGTAAAGGATAGTTACACACACACACACACACACACACACACACACACACACACACACACACACAGTGGTCCATTTTCTTCTGAATGTGACTTATCTCCCCTTTGTAAATTTGGATCTTTGAATCATTCCCTTTTCTGTCATTGTTATCTCAATTTCTAACTATGTATTCTGAATATCCATTACTATCTTTCTATTACAATTCCCTTCTTATTATTTAAGATTATAATGCCCTGTTATTAGTAAGGGTGACACTTCTCTGTTTCTAGTTGCCTGATAATCATTTTACTCCTAATTATGTTTTTTTTTTTTTTCATTTTGTTTTAGGAGAGCCGACCCCTTTCAGTATTTTCTGTAGCTCAGGCCTCATAATGGAGAATCCCTCAATTTTTGTATGTCTGGAAAGGTCTTAATTTCTCTTTCATATCTAAAGGAGAACTTTGCTGGATACATTATTCTAGGCTGGTAGTTCTTTTCACTTAATAGCTTAAATATTTGATTCCATTCTTTCTTAGCTTGTAAAGTTTGTTCTGAGAAGTCCTATGATAATCTAATGGGCTTTCCTTTATAAGTTACTGTTTTCTTTGGCTGTCTTGAGAATTCTATCTTTGATAGCTTTAATACAATGCATGTTGGTGAAGGCCTTTTTGGGTTGAGATCATTGGGTGTTCTGTTGACTTCTTAAATTCTAAGCTCCAGATCATTCCTGAGATTTGGAAAATTCTCATTCACTATTTATCTGAAAATGCTTTCTAGTCCCTGCTCTTTTCCCTCACCTTCAATAATGCCCATTATTCTTATGTTTCCTCTCCTGTGATGTCAGCTAGTTCTAGTTGTTCTCCTTTATTATTTTTCATTCTTCAGGTTCTCTCTTCTTCCTTCTGATTTATTTCTAGACTTATGTCTTTGATATCAATAATTCTTTCCTCCATTTGGTCGACTCTATGTCTCAGGCTTGCTATTTCATTTTTCAACTCTTGCAGTGTGTTCTTCATCTCTAGAATATCTATTCTGTTCTTGAGGGTTTCAATCTCCTTGCTCTGCTCATCTAGTTGTTTTTTTTTAATTCCTGAGATTGTTGAAAAGATGTGTTTTGGATTTCACTGAGTTTTTTCAGAAGTATCATTCTGAAGTCTCTGTCATTTAAGTTGCATATTTCTATGTCTGTAAGTTCATTTTCTGGAGATTTTTCTCTTTCTTTCTGTGATACCTTGTCACCTTGGTTGTTCGTGACTATTTCTCTGCCTGGGCATTAATGGAAGTATATTCTGTTGTTTTTCCAAAAAGAAGATTTATTAAATAAAGGTCTCTCTTTAGCCTGCTGAAAAGACGGTGCTCTTCTTTTGATTTCCAGTAAGTGACATCTAAACCTCTTGGATCTTTAGCAGTTTGAGTAGCATTTACTCATATTACCCTGGGACTCTGCGATGTTTGGTAGGAGTGTATAGAGGTAGAAGCCTTCTGGTTTGGGGCTTGGGGACTGCAGCTCAGACTAGGTTTTGCAACTGGGGCTGGTCAAAATCAGCTGTTGTTTCTCTGTGGTCTTGCTCCACTTCTCAGCTTTCTACCCTGATAGCTGGGCCCTCAGGTCTGCTGCACACAGGCCCTGGCACTTTCAGGCAAGGTTGTTCACTGCACCTTCACCCCTCCTCCTCCTCCTACAGGGAGTTCTGGCAGCTGCAAGAGACAGTTTCCTTATTACTTCCAGTCCACTGCCCAACACCCAGGGTTCCTACCTGTGGTAGCTCTTATGCGTAGATCCCATGCTCAGACATGCTGGTGTGTAGTTTTGGTGTTTTGTTGTTGTTGCTGAGTTTTAGTTGTTCAGCTTATTGTTGTTTCAAGGGGAGAGATCTAGGGACATCTCTCACTCCACCATGTTTCCATCTGGTTTATTTCTTATTTCGTTGACAGGACAATGCTTAGCTGTTTAAAAAGTATAGATTTTTAAAATTTTGGCTAATGAATTAATGCTGCAGTGAATATAAGATGCAGATATCTCTAATATCCTGTTTTTACATCCTTTGGATATATACCCAGAAATGGGTTTGCTAGATCACACGGTAATTCTCTTACTTACTTACTTACTTACTTACTTACTTACTTACTTTTACTTATTTTTTGAGGAACATCCATTCTGCTTTCCACAGTGACTGCACCAATTTACATTCTCATCAACACTACAAAATGATCCCCTTTTCTTCGCATGCTCATCTATATTTTTAATCTTTTGTTTTTTGATAATAAGTGTTCTAACAAAGGTGCATTAATATCTCATTGTGGTTTTGATTCAAATTTCTCTAATTTTTAGTAATGAGTATTTTTTGCATGTAGTTATTGGTCATTTTTATATCTTATCTGGAAAAAATGTCTACTCAGTTCTTCAACCTATTCTTTAATTAATTTTTTCTGCTATTGAATTGCATAAGTTCTTTACATATTTTGGATATTATGACCTTATCAGATAGATAATTTAACAATATTTTTCTCAATTCACTAGGTTGTCTATTCATTTTACTGATTTTTTTTGTTTTTTTGTTTTGTTTTGTTTTTGTTTGTTTGTTTTTGCTACATAGCTTTTTAGTAAAACACATCACTCTTGTAATTTTTTATTTGATTGCAAAATCCAAAAAATCACTGTCAAACATAATGTCAAAGAGCTTACCCCTATGTTTTCTTCTGGAAGTTTTATGGTTTAGGTCTTACATTGATATATTTAATCCATTTTGAGTTTATATTTGTGTTTGATGTAAGATAGAAGTCCCTTTTCATTCTTTGCAAGCAGCTGTTCTGATTTCCCAAGATTTATTGAAGAAATTGTCCCCATCCCCCACCTCCCATTATATGTTTGGCTTCTTTGTCTTAAATTGATGGACTATATATGCATTATTTCTGGGCTCTATTCTGTTCTGTTTATCTATGTACCTGTTTTTATGCTAATATATTACAGTATTAGTTACTACAGCTTTGAAATGTAATTTGAATCAGGAAGTTAGATGACTCTTGCTTTATTTTTTATTCTCAAGATTGTTTTGGCTATTCAGGGTCTTTTATAGTTCCATGCAAATTGTAGGATAGTTGGTTCAATTTCTGTGAAAACTGCCATTGGTATTTTGATAGATATTGTGTTGTATCTATAGATTGCTTTGGGAAGTATGGACATTTTAACAATATTAATTCTGCTAAGCCATGAGCATAAAATATTTTCCATTTATTTGATTCTTCAATTTCTTTCATCAATTCCTTTCAGGTTTCAGTATATATAGTTTTTTTACCTCCTTGAATAAATTTATTACTAGTTGTTTTATTATTTTTCATGCAATTGTAAATAAAATTTTTTAATTTTTTGATATTTTATTGTTAGTATATAGAAACACAATAGATATATATGCATATTAATTTGCTTTCTGCTACTTTCCTGAATTTATTTATTAGTCCTAACAGTTTTTTGGTGGAGTCTTTAGCGTTCTCTATAAATCATATTATCTATAATAGTAATGGTTTTACTTTCCCTCCCCCAATTTGAATGTCTTTATCTTTTATTTATTTATTTATTTATTATTTATTTATTTATTTATTTATTTATTTATATATCTGTGGCTAGAATTTCCAATATTATGTTGAATAAAAGTGGTGATAGTGGGCATCCTTGTCTTTTTCCAGATCTTGGAGAAAAAATTTTCAGCTTTTTACCATTTAGCATGATGTTAGCTGTGAAATAAGCATATACAACCTTTATTATATTGAGGTATATTTTCTCTGTACCCATTTTTTAATTATAAATGAATGTTGAGTTTTGTCAAATGCTTTTTCTTCATCTGTTGATATGTTTATATAATACTTACCCTTATTTTGTTAATTTGGTGTATCACACTGATGGATTTCCACATGTTGAACCATATTGGCATCCAAATAAGTTCCACTTGATCATGGTGTATGATATTTTTAATATATATTGTTGAATTCAGATTGCTAATATTTGTTGAACTGCTGAAGATAATTACATCTATGTTTATCAGGAATATTAACCTATACTTGTTTTTGTAGTATCTTTCACTAATTTTGGCACCAGGGTAATGCTCGCCTCGTAGGAGTTTGGGAGTTTTGTCTCCTCTTTAATATTTTGGAATACTTTGAGAAGGATAGGTATTAATCTTTAATGAATATTTGGTAGAATTCTCCCATAAAATAGTCTGGTCTAGAAATGTTTTTTGCTAGTTCTTTTTTATTATTATTATTTAATTTTGTTATGAGTAATTGGTCTGCTCAGATTTTCTGCTTCTTTCTGATTCAGTCTAGGAAGATTATATATTTCTAGAAATTTGTTTATGTTTCTTTGGTTGTTCAAATTTTTAGTATATAATTGTTCTTATTTTCCTTTTATAATCATTAGTATTCTTGTGGTGTTAGTTATGACTTCTCTTTCATTTCGATTTTAGTTATGTGGGCTCCCTCTTTGTTTTCTGAATGAGTCTGGCTAAATGTTGATCAGTTTAGTTTATTTTTTTAAAGAACCAGCTCTTACTTTTATTGATCTTTTCTATTTCCTTTTTGTCTCAATTTTGTTTATTTTTGCTCTGAAATTTATTATTGTTTTCCTTCTACTCACTTTGGGCTTTGTTTATTCTTTTTCTAAAGTTATACTGTTTATTTGAGACTTTCCTAGTTTCATGAAGTAAGCTGTATTGTTATAAATTTTTCTTCTAGAACTGTTTTTGATGTCTCAAATAGATTTCAGGTCATTATATTTCTATTTTCATTTGTCTCAAAATATTTTTTATTTTCTTCCTTGATCATTTTGTTAACCCATTGATTGTTTAGTAGCATATTGTTTAGCCTCAATGTGTTTGTGTTCTTTTCTCAGTTTTGCTTTTATATTAGATTTCTAATTTTATACCATTGTGACTGGAAAATATGCTTGATAGAATTTCAATCCTCTTAATTATTGAGATTTGTTTTATAACATACAATGGGGCATGGATGAAAAAAATGTTTTATGTGCACTTGTAAAGCATGTGTATTCTGTTGTTCTCTAGTGCAATGTTTGTAAATATCTATTAATTTCATCTGGTTTAATGTGACATTTAAGGCCCCCATTTTCTTTTTGATTTTCTCTCTAAATGATTTATCTGTTGATGTTAATGGAGTGTTAAATTTCCTACTATGACTGTATTACTTTCTATTTTTTCCTTTATGTTTGTCAATATTTGCATTATGTATTGAGGTGCTCCTACATTGGGTACATAGATGTTTATAAGAATTATATGCTCTTATTGGATTGATTCCTTTATTGTTAAGTAGTGTCCTTCTTTGTTTCTTGTTATTGCCTTTTTTAAAGTTTGTTTTGTCTAATATGAGTATTGCTACCCAAGTTTTTTGTTTGTTTGTTTCCATTTGCATGAAATAGCTTTTTCCATTTCTTCACTTTAATTTGTGTGTGTCATTCAGTAAAATGAGTCTCATGTAGACAGCATGTGTACAAATGTTCTTTTTTTCTTTTTTATCCATCCAGTCACTTTATGTTTTTTCATCGAAGCATGTAGTCCATTTACCTTTAAAATATTTACTCAAACGTATGCAGTTATAGCCATTTTATTGTTTCTTGTTATATTCATGGTTCTTTTCTGTTCCTTTCTTCTTTTTCTTCTTTTCTTGTGAATTAATGACTTTCTATTGTGGTTTGTTTGGATTTTTTTCTCTTTATTTTTTGTGTATCTATTATAGGTTTTTGATTTATGTTCACCATGAACTTCATATATACCAAGTTACATTTATAGCAGTCTTTTTTAAGTTGATGATTGCTTAAGTGAATGTATTCTAAAAGCACTACATTTTTTACACTCCCCAATATTTATGGTTTTGTAATTATAATTTAATTCTTATGTGTGTATCACTTAACTTATTACTTTAGTTACATGCTTTTATTATTTTTGTCTTTTAACTTTCATACTTGATTGATAATTGGTTGACCACTTTTTCTAAGTTTTTTCTTTACCAGTGAGATTTTTTCCTATTTTTTATTTTTATTTTTGATCTTTTCTGTTTAAAGAAGTTTTTTAACATTTCTTTTTTTGTAATATATGTGTTGTGGTGATAAATTATTTTAGCTTTTGCTTATCTGAGAAAATCTTTCTCCGTCCTTTAACTCTAAATGATAACCTTGCTAGGTATTCTTAGTTGTTTTTTTGTTTTCACTTTTGCTCTTGGAATACATTGTGCCATTTTCTTTTGGCCTGCAAAATTTTTGTTGAAAATCAGCTGACAGTCTTAGGAGGGGTTCTCCTGTATATAGATAGCTACTTTTCTCTTGTTATTTTTAAGATACTTTCTTTATTTTTAACTTTTGGCATTTTCTATGATGTGTACTGGTATAAGCTTCTTTGGATTTATCTTCTTTGAAACTCTCTGTGCTTCCTGAGCTTGTATATCTGTTTCCTTTACCAGGTTTGGGGTCATTGTTTCTTCAAATAGCTTTTTTTTCTATTATTTTCTCTCTCCCATCTCCTTCTGGAAGTGCTATAGTGCAAATGTCAGTACACTTGGTGTTGTGGCAGAAATCAATATCTTAATTTTATTAAATTCTGGGTTTTTTTGTTTGTTTATTTATTTTTATTTTTTTATTTTTTGCTGTTCTGATTGTGTTTTTTCCACTATGTGGTCCTCTGGGTTGCTAATTTGTTCTTCTACATGATATAATTTGGTGTTGATTCTCTCCAGTGCATTTTTTAATTTCAATTATCATATTCTTTTAATTTCAATTATCATATTCAATTATCATATTCAGTTTCATTTAGCTCTGCTTTATATTTTCTGTCTCTTTTTTGAAGTTCTCAATGAGTTTATCTATTTATCTCCTGAGTTCGTTAAGCATCTTTATAATCGTTGTTTTTAATTTTTCATCTAGTAGATTGTCTCTGTCTTATTTCATTCTTTTTAAAAAATTTTGTCCTGTTGCTTCATTTAAAATGTTTTTTTTTTTTACCTCTGTATTTTGGCTGCTGTCTGTGTTTATTTCTATATGTTAGGCAGATCCACCATATTCCCTGGTCTTGACAAAGTGGCCTTATGGAGAAGGTATTTCATCAGGCTCAGTGGCACAATATCCCTAATCATCAGAGCCAGGTGCTCCGGGACTGTTTCCTTTGTGAGTTGTTTGTGCTCTGCTATTGTAGTTGTCTGGTGATTATTACTGGTATATCATTGGATGAAATTAAGGTCAGACTGACTGCCTCAGAGTACAGGCTGTGACAACAGTGAACATACTGTTGTGTAGGGGCTGATTGCTCTGAGTGGGATTAGCTTTAGTAGGCATGCTGAAGAGTTTGTCAGGCATGAAGCATCTGAAGAGGAACTTAGGTGACACTCAAGGCTGGGTGCCACTTGTTCCAGCTTTAGGAACATTTTGTGAGAGCTACAATGCAAGGCAAGATCAGCAGCTGCTTATCCTGAGATTAAAGTTGTTTGGGAAAGACTGTGGTCCACATTGAGGCCAGCCAACTGTCACTCCTGGAGAACTTGACAGCTGTTAGGAGAAACTTCTGTGCAAGCTGAGGCCAGCCACTGTTTAAGTTGAGGGTCAGTAGCTGCTGGACAAACCTCCATCAGGGTGAGGGGGTTAAATGGGTTAGAGGTCTCAGAGAGACACTGGAGTGGGGCAAACATTATTAATAGGTTAATGGATAGTGACAGATTTTAAACCTGCTTCCAATGGGCAAGATAGGGGTGAGGAAATTTAACAAAGAAACAGCAATGTCTACCAGCATGTCCATTCCCTGAGAGAGTTCTCACTGTTCACTGTCCCTCAAGCCTTTGCCCTAAAATTAGTCAATTTAATTTCTTCACTTATGACCCATGTACTTCTTGAAATGTTGCCTCTGTGCTAGAGCTTGGTGGAATGAGTGAGTTTTTATGTGAACCCTTTAAGTATAGCATCTTTCACAACTCTTCTTCAGTCTCAGAAATAATTCCCACTGATATTCAAAGCCAGATCTTAGGGGTATTCCTCTTTCTGGCACAAGTAACTAAATCTAGAGAATTTGGTGTAGGTAATAGACCCTTGTTCTTCAGGAGAAACCTCTACATCTGGAATTTCCTCCTACTCATTAATTTCCACACCATGAGTATGGAACCTGACCAGAGGGCATCTATGCATATTCAATCCATCTTAACATGGCTACTTCTTTATATCATTAGTTCTAAAAATTCTGTTCAGCTATTTTTTAGATATTTCTCAGTGCAGGTTGTTGTGTTTAATTTTGTTGTAATTTAATGTGTTTGTGGCAGGAGATGAGTTGACTCCACCCATCCTTGAAGTCCTTAAGCTTTTGCTTGTCTGGTAAAAATCTTCATATCTCCCTCATTTATGAAGGACAACTTTGTTAAGTACAATATTCTTGGTTGCTATTTTTCTTTTTCCCTTTTACCTCTATTTTCTTTTAATTTTTATGGTGACATTGGTTAATGAAATCCAGTAAGTTTCAGGAATACAATGCAACAGAATGCATATATAAACATTAAATTCTGTGTTCACTTCCCATTTACCTTCCTCTTTTTCTTCACTCATACCCTGTAGTAACCACTAGTTCATTGTCAATATCCATGAGTCTCTGTTTGTTTGTCCTATTCCTTTGTTGTTCATAGGTTTGTATCATACATATAAGTGATATCATGTGATTTTCCACTTTTTCTGTCTGGCTTATTTCATATAGCATGATTATCATAAGGTCCATCCATGTTGTTGCAAGTAGTAGTATTTCATCTCCTCTTATGGTTGAATAATATTCCACTGCATATATGTACCACAGTTTCTTTATCCAATAATCTATGGTAGGACACTTTGGTTGCTTCCATGTACTAGCCACCATACATAAAGTTTCTGTGAACATCAGTGTGAAAATACCTTTTTGAACATATGTTTTCAAGTCTTTGGGGGTAAATACCTGGTAGAGAAATTGCTTGATCATATGGTAGATCAATTCTTAGTTTTTTCAGAAACTTCCATACTGTTTTCCATAGTGGTTGTAACAATTTGCAATTTCACTAGCAGTATATGATGGTTCCTTTTCATCTTCATCCTCTCTAAAACTTTTTATTACCTGTTCTGTTGATAACAGCTATTCTAACAAATGTTATGGGATCTCATTATGGTTTTTTTTTTTTTTTTTTTGCATTTTCCTAATAGCGAGAGATGTCGAGCATCGTTTTACATGTCTGTTAACCATTTGTATGTCATCTTGGGAGAAATGTCTGTTCAGGTCTCTGCCCGTTTTTTTATTGAATTGTTTTTTTGTTGTTGTTGTTGTATTGAGTTGTATGAGTTCTTTGTATATTTTAGATATATTGGAGGTGTTGCTTGCAAATATATTTTCCCATTTGGATGCTTGTCTCTTTACCTTGTTGACAGTTTCTTTCGCTGTGCAAAAGCTCTTTAGCTTTATGTAGTCCCATTCATTTATGTTTGTGTTTACTATTCTTGCCTTTGAGGTCAAATTCATAAAATCCTCTTTAAATTCAAGGTCCATGAGTTTAATTCCTATGTTATTGTTTCTGGCCTTATATTCAGGTCCTTAAACCATGTTAAGTTGATTTTGGTGTATGGTAATATAAACAGTCTAGTTTCTTTCTTTTGCAGTTGACTTTCCAGTTTACCCAGGATCATTTATTAAAGAGACTTTCTCTACTGTATGTTTTGGTCCTTTTGTCAAAAATTATTTGCCCATATAAATATGGATTTAATTCTGGACTCTTGATTCTTTTCTACTGGTCTGTGTGTCTGTTCTCCTGCCAATACCATGCCTTTTTGATTATTGTCACTTTGTTGTATAATTTGAAGTCGGGCAGAGTGATACCTCCAGCCTTGTTCTTTTTTCTGAGGATGGCTTTAGCGATTCGGAGTCTTTTGTGCTTCCATAAAATCTGATGATTTTTGTTCTATTTCTTTCAAAAAAGCCAATGGGATTTTGATGGGGATTGCATTAAATCTGTATAATGCTTTAGGTAATATAGTCATTTTAACTATGTTGATTCTTACAATCCAGAAACATGAAATATCTTTTCATTACTTTGTATTCTCTTAAATTTTTAATAGAGTCTTATAGTTTTCATCATGTAGGTCCTTCACATTGTTAGATTTATTCATAGATATTTTATTCTTTTTGTTGCAACTGTGAAAGAAATCATTGTTTCCATTTTTTTCTGACGCTTGATTATTAGAGTATAGGAACGCTATGATTTATTAGAGTATAGGAATGCTATGAACATTGGTTGGAACCATAAACTTTACTGCATTTATTTATTATTTCTAGTAGTGTTCTTGTGGAGTCTTTAGGGTTTCCTAATGTTATATTAAATGAAAGTAGCAATAGTGGACAGCCCTGTCTTGTTATTGATCTTAGAGGGATGGCTTTTGGTTTTTCCCTATTCAGTATGAAGTTGGCTGAGGGTCTGTTATACATGGCCTTTATTATGTTAAGGTACATTCCTTCTAAATTGATTTTATTAAGTGTTTTGATCATAAATAAATGCTGTATCTTGTCAAAGGCTTTTTCTGCATCTATTGATATTATCATATGATTCATATTTTTATTTATTTACATGGCTATTACATTAATTGATTTTTGTATGTTGAGCTATCCTTGTGCTCCTGGGATGAAGCACTAATAAATTTTTCTTTGTGTGTGATTTTTGATCATTTTAATACAATGTGTCTTAGCAAAGGCCTTTTTGGGTTGAGATAACTGGGTATTCTGTTGACTTCTTGAATTCCAAGCTCTAGTCCATTCTTTAGCTTTAGGAAATTCTCTTCCACTATTTGTCTGAAACTGCATTGTAATCCTTGCTCCTTTTCCTCCTCTTTGAGAATGTCCATTATTCTTGTTTCCTCTCCTGATGCTATCCACTAGTTCTTAGATTTCTCATTCATTATTTTTCATTCTTCAGTTTCTCCTTCCTCCTTCTGATTTATTTCTAGATTTCTGTCCTTGATATCCTTTCCCCCATTTGGTTAACTCTATTTCCTAAGGTTGCTCTTTCATCTTTATCCTTTTTATGTGTTCTTTATCTCCAGAAGTTTTATTTGGTTCTTTTCAAAGGTTTCAATATCCTTGTTAAAAAATTCATTCTACTGATGTAGTTATTTTTCCAAATCTTGGAATTGTTGATATGAATTATTTTGGATCTCATTGAGTTTTTTCAGAATTACCATCCTGAATTCTCTGTCATTTAAGTTGCATATTCTATGTCTCTAAACTTATTTTCTGGATATTTTTCTCTTTCTTTCTGAGCTGTCTTTTTACCTTGGTTTTTTATGGCGTTTAATGAAATATTTCTCCTCCTAGGCATTAATGGAAGTCTATTCTATGCTTTATTTCCCACATGATTTATTATATTTATAAAGGTCTCTCTTTAGCTTGTTGCAAAGATGGTGTTTTCTTTTCTTTTTTCTTTTTTTGGTTTTCAATAGGTGGCATCTAAGTCTCTTGCATTCCTGCTTTATATAAAGTCTTAATGATTTTTTTTTCTTACAAATATTCAATCTTGCTCGCTATCCTCAGCCTCAATTCCTACCAGTGTTAATGACAGTTTCAGTAGCGTTTACTCAGATTCCCCTGGTGCTCCACAGTGTATGTTCTTGGAGGACATGGAGCAGGGGACAGTCTGAGTTGGGGGATAGGGTCTGCTGTTCAGCTTCAAGTTTTGCAGCCGCAGCTGGTCATAATCAACTGTTGCTTCTCTCTTATTCTCACTTCTCTACTATCTTCCCTGATCCTTGGGCATTGCCGATGTGCGGAGCTCACAGCTCTCTCAGGCTGGGCTGTTCAAGGAACCTCTATTATCCAGTTTGATGTTATCCAGTCAGCTATGGCAGCGCTGTGTCCACACAGTGGAATGGGAGAGGTCTCAACAGAAGAACAATGGATACTGCCGGCACTCCTGCCTGGGAGAGAGCTTTGCCTCAGACAATTTGGTATCCCCCTGTCATATTTTGGAGCCTTGCCATGCAGTCCACCCAGTGGTGGTGCTCATAGTGAGCAGGTTGGTCACCGCAAAAGTCTGGTGGCAGACACATCCCCTTTAAGAGGTATTTGCAGCTGTCTGCTGCCACAGCCTCTGTCTTTCTCAGCTGTTAGGAACCAGGAAGCCTTGCGTTTTCACTCTCTCCTACCTTCTATAATTGTGCATTGATTAATTATTCCTCTCCCTAGTTGTAGTGCTTTTGCTCAACTAGATCCCAAGGGACTCTACTTACTGTTCTTTCTATGTTTTTGTCACAAATTTGATGTGGCTGTAGGAGAGATGAACAAAGCATCTGTCATTTATGCCATTTTTCTCCTCCTCTTCTGTAATTTCTCTCCTTTAAATGTGTAATTACATTAGTTTCCTGGGGCTTTCATAATATATGATTACAAACTATGTGGCACAAAACTATAAAAATTTATTCTCTCACAGTTCTGGAGCATAGAAGCCTGAAATCAAGATGTTAGCAGACCCATGTTCCCTCTAAAGATGCAAGGAAAGAATCTAGTCAATGCCTTTCTTTTAGTTTCTGGCAATTATTTATGTTCTTGGCTCTTAGACACATCACTCTAATCTCTATCTACATTTTTAAGTAATATTCTTCATATGAGTCTATGTCTCAGATTTCCTCTCCTCCTCTTATAGAAACACTAGTATTATTGAAATAAGGACCTATACTCCAGTAAGAATTTAACTTAACTAATTACATATTTAATGACCCTATTTCCAATTGAGGTCACATTCTGAGATTCTGGAAAAGACATGGAACTTTGGGAGATCTCATTCAAGCTTGCAAAGGAATTGACCCTATAACTTGCTTCTAAACAATGGAATACTATAAAAGTGATGAAATGTATATGATTAAATTCAGTAGTTTTGTTGCATAAGATTGCAATTATCATTTTACTGAGACTCTCTTTTGCTAACTTTCAAGAAACAAGATTTCATGGTGTGTACTGCCTATAGAAAAGGCCATGTGTCAAGAAATGGAAGTCAGCCTATGGCCAACAGCCACAAGGAAACCAAGTCCTCAGTCCAGGAGCCAACAAGAAACTGAATGTATGTAATTCTATGAAAGCTTAGAAATGAATCTTTACCAATAGAGCTTCAGATGAGACTGCAGGCATAGTCAACACCTTGCTCTCAGCCGATGAGACCATAAGTGGGGGCTTCAGAAAGCTATGCCTTGATTCTTGCACAGAAACTGTGAGATAATAAATATGCATTGTTTAAAGATAGTAAGACTGTGGTAATATAGTTATGCAGCAATAAATAACTATTGAAGATTTTTGAGGATTTCCCTTTACTTTTTCCTTTTAAGATTACTCTTGAGTGGAGCTGTAATTTAGACACAGTTAATTTTTGAGTTATATCCATATTTCAAGCTGCTTCAAGTTTGTGAATCAAGCTCAGCAATTTTCCTCTCCATTGCTGATATTAAAAATTGCTTCCAATCTCACCCAATATGGCCATAAATATGAGCAGAGATAGGGAGGTGCTAGTGGTATAACAATAGTAACAGATGACATGAGGGGCTAGGACACATGTTCATAAACCGTACTTGAGACCCTGGTCCTGCTTATGCTTGACCCTGTAAGTACTACTTTCATTTTAAGATTGAATCTGTTGGATTTTTCTGACTTTATTTCTTGGTGAGTCTGACAGATTCTAACTAATTATGGGTTCTGGTCACATAGTCACTTGTCCCATGGTTATGGGTTCTATTGCTAACAGATGTTAATAGCACACCAGGACCTGTTTTTGAAAAGTTTTAATGGCCTTGTTCTTGGCACACAATTTATACTGTAATTCTTCTATTGGGCAACACTATAAACTCCACATGGCATCTTTTCCCACAATAGATAAAACCTTAATTGTAACCTTGTGTGACCCTAAGGATGAGTTCCATGTAAACTGTATCTTGATTCCTTCATGGAAACCTTGAGATAATAAATATGATGAACACAGCCTGAGGCTGCTGTAAATTCCTTTCCTGCTCTAGGCTTGTGAAGATTAGTTTTATGTGTTAACTATGCCAGGCTATAGTATTCTGTTATTTAACTGAAGATGAATCTAGGTGTTGCTATGGAATTATTTTGTAGATGTGATTAACATCTATAAAAAGTTGTCTTTAAGGAGTTGACTTTAAGGAGATAATCCTAGATAATATGGATGAGCCTGATTGAAATCTGCTGAAAGGTTTTAAGAGCAGAGATGAGATTTTCCTGAGGAAGAATAAAAACCGAACTGAAATTTCAGTTCCTGAC
The DNA here is from genome assembly GCA_004027375.1 of Macroglossus sobrinus. Lineage (NCBI taxonomy): Eukaryota > Metazoa > Chordata > Mammalia > Chiroptera > Pteropodidae > Macroglossus > Macroglossus sobrinus. The sequence continues at coordinate 72,085 of PVKZ01003548.1, forward strand.
TTTGAGTTTCCAGCCTGACCTGACTCTTGACCTCTTGACAGCTGCATTATAGATTTTAGACTTGTTTTGTTGGCTTACATTGCTATTCCCTTAAACAAATGTGTGTGTGTGTGTGTGTGTGTGTGTGTGTGTGTGTGTATCCTAAGATCTGCATTTTCTTTCAGTAACCTGACTGACAGAAGACTCTCCTAAAATCTAATGGATTTTGAATGGCCCAGAGTTCATTCTTTTACAATCAAAGTCATGATCTTGTCATAGCAGAACTCTTAAGTTTGAATATCCAGCCTCTCATTGGGCCCTACTCTTAGCTTTTTCTTCTTTCTCATTCAGGAAATAAGAATCTCTTTATATGATGTTAGAGAGACCCTTTGGCCTTAATCTTCATTGGAAATTAATCATCTCAATTTTTCACTTTATTTCTATCTTTAAAGAGTTTATTGCCCGCAGCAACATCCATAACCCTTATAATTACTAATCCTCAAATATTTCTTAATCATCTGATATACTTCACATGTGAGTGCCTTTTCTTATCCTAGTAGATCATTCCAGTTTATCACTAGGGAATGTTTTAATAATCTATGCCACTCTAACATGCCAAGGACTTTCTATACTACACTAAACACCATTTCTTGGATCTTCATTGCCTGGCAGAATGCAGGTGGTCTAGCTCAGTTACAAAGTCTTCAAAATGTAGAGTGTTCTTTTTTAGGCCACTTCCAAGACCACATATCATAGGTTGGGTTTCTTGGGAAGAAGCTTTTGAGAAGCGAATATGTGAAGCAGGAAGTTTATTGGGAGGAGTGTTTCAGAATCAATACTTCCGAGGAAATTAAGGAAGCAGAATTGAGTAGAATGAACATACAGAAGATTGATGCAGTAACAATAAAGTCATCAGTTAATCCTATCTGAAGTTATGAAGTTGAGTTCATCCTTCAGAGTTCTTTGGATGGAAAAGGAGGCCAGGAATTTATATCTCTGCATTGACCAGTCACTGGGTATGGGATAAACCCTGGAAAGAGAAAAAACTTGTGCCAGCTCCTGGAAGGGAAATGAAGTTTTTAGTTCCAGACAGGGGTTCTTAGAGGTGCTTCAGAGCATTTACTACAGCCTAACATCAAGGTTCTGTTTGTTTGTTTGTTTGTTTGTTTGTTTTTTAACCACAGGAAACAATCCACTATGCTGCAATCCATATTCACAGATGATACCTTCAAAAATGTCCCATTGTTGTTTAATAATCAGAATTTAAAGGAATATGATAACTTAATAGTTGACTGAAATTTTAAGTAGTCATATTGCCAGAGAAATACTATCTTATTAGATAGGGATGTTTTCTTAATTTCCAAGGCAACACCAACATCCCTAGAATGATACCTTTTAGGAAGTAGAGTCCTAAAATAATAGGACCTCTAAAACGTAAATTGTTTTCATACCTCGGTCAGACATGACCAGAGAGGAAAAGGTAATACGAATACAAGTGGGGCAACCAGATTGACTGACTGAGAATCTCATTTCCCCACTAGTGCAAAGAGATATTATTCTTTTGTTTAGCAATATGTGGTATGTGCTATGGATCGAAGACCCATATTCTCTGCTTTTTCAATGAGAGTATTTGGGACTATCTTATGTTTCCTTCATTTTTAAATTGGTATGTTTTAGATGATGAAATTAATAATTTATTCTAGTCATAGACCATAAATAATTAAAATATAATTTCAATAGGTATAGGAGCAGAACGAGCATCCTTTGAATTGTGAGACCAATGGATTCATCACATGACATGAGTGAGTAATATCAGAAGTAACTTAGGGCTATAACCCTTTTGGGAACTGTTGAGTATGATTTTAATTGCACATGATACTTATAATTTGTTAGGTAGAATTGAATGTTTGAGAGGAAGAAGTGTGGGTTTACTGGTCACTAAAAGAAAACTCAAGCTATTGATTTTATTGTTTTAGCAAGTTTCTTTTCTGTTTCTTTCATAGTTCCTTTTCTTTAAAATACTCTCATCTTATTCAATGCTCACAGTTGGTCAGTGAAGCATAAAACAAAACCTCTTTGTATAACACCAGCTATAAGTACTAATCTCATTCATGAGTGCTCTATCCTCATAACATAATTACCTCCCAAAGGTCTAAATACAATTATATTTGGAAGTTAGGATTTCCACATGTGAAATTTAGAGGGATACAAATATTTAGACTATAGTATCCTCTCTTCACTTGACCTGTTTTATTTCCTCCTTACTTCTCAGACCCTTCATTTTGACTACATGAGAAGCTGAATCAGGAGTTCTAAGCTTGATCCTGTTTCTATAATCAATTTATTGTACATCCATAAGGAAGTTACATTACTTCTCTAAACATTTGTTTCTTTATCTCTAAAATTAAAATATTACACTAAAATTGCTCCTAAAGTATACCATTCAGCTTTAAAATCTTGTGTTTTTATAACAGGAAGAAGTGAGGAGGATAAGCCGTGCAATTAGAAGTTGCATAGACGTTAACATATGCATAGATAAAATAATTTTTAATTCTTCGTGGGTAAGGTCATGGTATACTAAAATATGTATTTTTTTTCTAGAAAGAAGGAAGAAGACTTTTTTTAAAAAGCTATTAAGTATTTGGAAATGCCCAGTGTTATTGTTGCTTAAATCTAATTATTAGGAAAGCATTCTACCCGTCTTTACTCATTAGATTTCAACATGTCATCTTCTCTAAGTGGAACCAATTGCATTAAAGCAGTTATAAAACTATAGCAATCCTCCTCCTTTCACTAAAAATGTAATCATAAAAATTTTAAATGCACACATTCATTTTCCTCCCCTTCAACCAAGCAAGTATACCTCATCAGGATTCTCTGAGAAAGTAATTATCAGGTCTCTGTCTATGAAAATCTTAATGAAAAAATTAAGTACACAACAGACTCCTACTGAACTAAACATTTTATTACATTACTTGGAAAATAAGTTGATATTTATTTTTATATCTGCCACCAAAAATCTTTTTAGTTTTGCTAGCTTTTCCTTCTCTTTATTATTTTCTTACATTGTGTGTATGTTGTTGTTGTTGTTGTTGTTGTTGTTGGTGGTGGTGGTGGTGGTGGTGTGTGTGTGTGTGTGTGTGTGTGTGTGTGTGAAAGAGAGAGAGGGAGAGAGAGAATTAGAGAAAAGACAAAAGAAACATTTTTGAGATATTCAAATTAATACTTTATCAAATATTTAAACTATAGAATTTCATGTTTATATATACACACTTGAAAGAGTTTGAAATTACTTGGGTATAAGAATCTTCCATTAAACCATTTGTATCAAATCAAATGGAATCTGATTTCAAGACCCTATTTGTCAAAGTAGATAAGAAAGATAGTATATTTTTGTTTTGGAGAACTCTTACTCTCTTGAAAATCATATCATAACTCCTAGGAGTCTAAAGGTTGCCACATTCCAGAATATTTGGTTCAGTTATCTTATTATGTCTACAATGATTAGTAAAAATACATTAATTGTCCAAGTAGACATTATTCTCTCTCTCTCTCTCTTTTTTTCAGTTGACAGCACTGTTACTTTTGTATCAAACAGGTACAAGGAGATTCTTATTGAGACTAAAAAAATTTTCTCCTCTTATGTTGACTTTTTTCCATGTATTCTTGCTATCAGAAGTCTTATTATCTTTCCTGGGTGCTGATTTAGAAACAAAGTAATTAACCCTTTCATCTGTAGAATTTTCTCATCCTTACACTGCTCAGAAATTTTATAAAATCAATCTATCATCTATCTATCATTTATCTATCTATCTATCATCTATCTATCATCTATAAATTTTGATCACATGTAAACTTTAAAGTCCTGGCTTCCCAGAATGAAATGATTGGTATGTCCACTTTCTCCATCCTTTGCTGGATGTCCTGGTATTGCCTAGCATAGCGAAATGCACACATATGTCCTCAAGTCTGAGAGAATTGGCTGTAATCACAGCTTTCTAGGTTTTGAAAAAAAGGCCAATTAGGGTTGTTAGGAGTTTGGGAACTTCTGCTTTGAGCCAAGATACTTAAAATCAAACAATAATTCACTCAAAGACATGGCCACATGTTAGAAAGAAGAAAGAGTGAATGTTACCAGTATTATCTGATACAGCGTAGGGAACAGCAAGAAGAACTGTCCTTTTTTGAATTCAAATCCCTGCTCTACCACATAATTGTGTGACTTTGGGCTTCTTACTTAAACTCTCTGTGCACTTGTTTTCTTATTTGTAAAGCAAAAATATATTAATACCCAATTGTTCGAGTTTCTATGGAAGTTTAGGTGAATTCTTACTATGAAAATGCTTAAAAACATGTCAAATGCCCTATGAACACTATGTAAATGTCTTATTAGTCACAACATGAGCCTGCGGTTTTAGAACTCAATAACCCTGAAGATCTAATGTTAGAAAAATCTAACCTGCTCTTCAGAATTGGAGTTTTAAACCTTGACCATATCTTACCTTAGAGAACCATGTAACTTCTCAATTTTGGTTTCATAATCTGGAAAATAGAGCTATTAATATCTACTCATAAGATGGTTGCAAGTCTTAAAAACAATATCTGTGAACCCTTGGCAGAAAACTCAAAAAATGTCTAACTCTTGACCTCACAGGGGAATTTATTTTCTCCTCTGGTTATATAGTAAAACTCTATTTTCATGTTTTTGTCAAAGGGTACTTTACTTTTTTTTCTGGATCTTTGATCTCCCATTTTTATGACCATAGAACTAGACACAAAATAGGTGTAGACTATATATAAATTCTTGTTGAATTTATTAACTCAACTGGGATTGCAGAAGCAAGTCTAAATTATCTTTTAATTGGCCATTCTCTGTCATCAGGAATGCACTGCCTGTTGGCCAGATCTGGCAACAGAACTCATCCTTATAGCTACAGTAATTTTTCATGAAGTGAGGCTGTAGTAACAGTGTTAGTTCTTGACATTGTTGCTCTATCTTGAGCAAAGCAGTTAGGCTATGTGAGTGAAAGCAGATGCAGTGTGTCTGACCTGGAGAGCTATCAGTATGGCACCCAGGTTGCCTGTATCTGATGCCCTCATTGGGCCAAGTCTAACACATGGACCTGTTAACAATATTAATGACTGTATTCAAATGGATTCAGCCAAATGTCTTTTCTGCGAAGCAGTTTTCCAACTCTGTGTGGCAAGATTGAGTCAGCGGAGTAAGCAATGCACTTTTAGTGGCAACAGCATCTATTCTTTGAGGGACCAAAAGTAGCTTAGCTCATAGTCATTAGTTTTTTTTTTTTTTTAGTCTATCAATAAACTGTCAAAGACTAAGGTCCTTTGGTCTAAGTACTTTGTAGAGTTCCATAGATAAAAACTATTTTGTACCTCTGAGAAACTCATAGTCTAGTTGGGAAAAAAAAATACATTTATTAACTGAACTGGGAATTAAAGTGTTGAACTCTGGAATATTGATTTAACAAACATTTATTCATCTAGCACATAGTTATCAAAAAGTGACCATTGGTCGTATGGTAGTAAACTGGGTTATAAGTGAAGAAAACAGAAAGAACAATGTAGCTTAAAATAGTCATAGGATATTTCATAGCAGAGGGAGTGATCGAGAATTGATCAAGGAGAAGATGAACTGGTATGCTAATCTTCCTTGCTTTGGATCCTTTCAGTTAACCCAACCCATTAGTACAATCCATCAGAGAGATAAGGTAAACAGCTTCTATGGGAGTTCATTTTCTGTCTCAGTAATTTTCAGGCTGCCTAACAATTGTTGGAGATAAGAATTTTGTTAACTTGTTTTAATATTTTATTTTTATTATGATAACATTAGTTAATAAAATCATATGTGCCTTGCTGTTGAATTGTACAACTAAAACATATATATATATATATATATTTTTGGTCACCACATATGTGACACTTTTTACCTTATCTACCTCCCTCCTCACCCCACCCTCTGGTAACCAGTAGGCTATTGTTCATGTCCATGAGTCTCTGCTTGTTTGTCCTCTTTGTTTGTTGTTTTTAGGTTTATATACCACATATAAGTGGGATATAAGTGGTTTTCAACTTTTTCTGTCTGGCTTATTTCTCTTAGCGCGATTATTTTAAGGTTCATCCATGTTGTTGCAAATGGCAGTATTTCATTTCTCCTTACGGCTGATTAATATTCCAACATATATATGCACCACAACTTCTTTATCATCTATTGTAGTACACTTTGGTTCCATTATTCACAGTGGCTAGGACATGAAAGCAACCAAAGTGTAAAGATACGATTTGAGTTATAAATATCTATATCTCTTACCTAAGTTACTATTTGAAGTTTGTGGTAAGCCTCAGGGCTGTTAGTAAATATTGTATTTTTATTACTTGCTTTCTGGGATCATGGTAGAATTGAATTTTCTTCCCCTTGTCTCATTGTGTGTGCTCATGTGACTAATTTTAACAAATAAAAATTGAGTCCATGTGAATTATGTTACTTACAGGTGAAAGATTAAGAGCCCATGTATGATTTTTCATGACCCTTTTTCTATAATCATATAAACATATGCTAAAATAAAAATGCTATCAGTCCTTACTACTGGGACTAGTGTGAATAGAGTCACTGACCGATGTGTACTGGAAATTCATATGAGAGAGAAATGTATGTTTGATATGTTAAGCCATAGAGATTTGGGCGTTGTTTGTTACTGAGGCATAAACTGGCCCATCCTGCTAGAATTGGAAGTGTAAGACAAAAACTAATTATAATAGGAACCAGCCTAATGAAGGGCAAAGAGGATGTTTACCTACCTCAAGGATGAGGGAGTCTCAGAATCTCTATAATAAAAAAAAATAATTTTCTCTATCATGTGGTCACAGAGATATAGTAATTTCCTACCTACTGTTTTGTCAAAATACCTCCTGCTAGAATGCAAATGTGGTCTCATACAGCTACCAATTAGGCAGCCACACAGACTGAGTTTGCCAGATGTGTTTCTTTCTAACCCAGTGGTTCTCATACTTTACTTTTGCACATGCCTGTTGGTGCAATGCTATAGTCAGATACAGATAGTTTTCCCCCTCAACTTTTAATGTGGAAAAGTTAATGGAAGTAATTTTCTTAATTTAAAATTTTTTCTTCCATAAATTGCATATATATCTATTTTTATTTGCTAATGATTATTACTAATAAAATGTAGTCCTAAATTTCTCATATAATTATTTCAAATATGAGCATTTGAAGTCACATCTCTGTGCTGTCATGGAAAGAACATAGAGGTGTTTAGGTCTTCTGTGAACTTAATCAGATTGAAAGACATGTAATTATTACTAGATTGTGCCTTCATTTCTAAATATTTGCTAAAGAGAGAAGGGAAGGGAAAAGAAGATGGGAGAAAAGCGAATGCATTTTGTTTACTGTGATTAAAGCAGAATTATAGCATTGGACAAATTGAAGAAGGAACAGTCTGGTGCAAGAGAAAGAGTACTTGACTTTGTATTAAGGGAGAAGGAAGACAACCTGTGCTATCAGAAAGGAGGACTGAAGCCTCCTGTGTCTATATAATTTAATTATTTTCTTCAGAAAATTCTTGCTCAGAAAGATGAGGGTGCTGTTATTGCTCCAGGAAATTTCTATAAGGCAATTTATCTGCATACATGATTAGCTTATTAGCTCATTTATTCAAAGTAGTTTGTTTCTCAGACTCACATCAAGATGACACCACATGTGCGATCAGTCCTAAGCCATTATCTCATGAACCAGATCCAGGTACTACTATTTCCTTGCTTACAAAGATCTGCCTTATACCTCTTGATCCCAGGCCCCAAAACTATAAATATCCTCCCAAACTTCTCTTTTATGGAAAACTACTGAAGTTCTGTCAAGATAGTATTTTCCTTTACTGCATTAAGACTCAGTAAAATATGCTACATCAGGATCAGATGTTCATCTAAGTCATATATCACGTTTTCCTTGTTTAAAAATGGAAAAGCTGTCTCTGAATATTTGCCCAAAACTGGCAAAATAAATTTTAAACAGAAAATGTATTTTTCTCTCATATGTCTATGTTTGGTAATTATACAGTCCAGTACCAACTGCACATGGATTCTGGTTGTGTTAATGATACCTTTGAACAAATTAAAAATAAATAAATATGCACTTTTGGGAAAGGAGATCATGTTTAAAATGCACCTGCATGTATTTTTTCCCAAGGGAAATTCAAAGAGCTCTGTATAGAGAAGTGTATCTAGTACAAAGGGAATTCTACAGTCTTATTCTGGTTATTCCTGCTTAAATGATCATTTCTAATTTCTTCAGTGTCAAAAAAGTAAATATTTTTGCTGTTGATAATGATGCTACCTTACAAAATGCAAAGATGAGTTTTGTGTATTTGGATTTTCATTGGTCAATGCTTTGGCTATAACACAATATTGTTTGTAAGTGAAGACTCTGCTTTTATGTTTTTAATTCATTTATAAATTAATTAGCCCTTTTTATACTCGTAGCTGTCATATCGTAAACTCTTTCAGACCACAAAGTCATATTACTACTAACTTCACACATTGGACTATTTTGGCAAATCAGATCCATCTCCAAGGAACCTAGCACCAGTTTTGGTATTCTGCTGTTTAAACACAAAGAGAGGAAATAAATATCTCTTCCAACACAGCAGCAAACACTTAACACTTACTGAACACGTACCATGGGCAGGGACTATACTAAGCATTTACGTGTCTTAACTCATGAATCTTCACAATAGCCCTATGAATAAGGCACTGTTATTAGCCTCATTTTAAAATGAAAAAAAAAATGGAAATAGAGTTTAATTGCCCAATGACAGCAGATAGGATGTGGGGAAACTATGATAGAATCTCTACCTGCTGTTTCTATAACGTGTGCACTTTACCACACTCTCCAATATAGCCCAGAATTAGTGTACACCAGAATTTATTTGGACAAATTTAAGATATCTGTATTAGGAATACTTCACCAGTTTTTTTTTTTTTAAGAGATAGGGAAATGAATGAAATCTTAATTCAGATTGTATAAGCAAAATGTAGTATCTTCCAAATAAAGGGTAGTATGTCTAAAAGCAAATGAAAGCTGATACTTCCAGAGATTAACATATTAAAAGCTCCATAAATCTTTGTGAACACATGCACATTGAGCTCCACCTGCTACAAGGACTTCCCTCACCCTCTTGGGTCCCAGCATCACTCAGACTAGAATTGGCATTAAATTTGCTTTGTTCTCCTTAACAGGGCTGAATATCTGTGGCCCCGAGCAGCAGTTCCTCTTCCTGTTCCTTTCACACCCCAATTTTGATGTCTGTTTTTATATCTTGGAACTTTTACTCGCTCTCTATTCCATTTTGTTATAAGGAGAGGCTCTATCTCATTCTTGGTTTCCAAAACAGTGTGCTTAGTGGTTCTTTACAAATTTACAATTTAATTTTTTTCTTTGTGTAGTTTAAGAATTATCCTAGTCTTTCACTTATAGTAGATTGCCTGTCCACTGGCAAAATAAAAGTGAAAAGAAAAAATATGAGTTTGGATTACCTTATAAATGAGATTATAAGTGAAGTCTGAAAATCTTTATCAAGAAAACTAAAACACTATTGTTTTTTATAACTGGAAACAGTTTATGAGTGACTGAGATGCTTTGGAAAAGTTGTGAAGGTAGTTTTACTTTTAATATATATCCGTTCAGGCTAATAAATCATTGTGCTATGCACTTTGGTTCTCATCCTCTCAATACATCCCAGCTTAATTTGCAAAATGCAAAGACGCATGCTTCATCTGTGGGTGAATGAATTGTTTAATTGGAAAATTGTCACAATTTCTTATGATTTTTAACTATGTGAAAAAGATAAATGATAAATTATAGTAATATTATTTATAATTTTGTATAATAATCTCTGAATTATAAGTGCTATGTGCACTAATGCATTCATTATTTCTTCCTGACAAATAAGATGATACAAACTTTCAATAGATTGTACTCTTTTCTCCTGACGAGTTTATTTAATTATTGTGTGTGTGTGTGTGTGTGTACTAATTTTTCTTAATCATATATTTCATAAAAATATCAAAACCAGAGACTATAAGAATACTAAAAATACAAACTCAAAATAGTTGTTTCTGGGGGTCATACAGTGAAAGAGAGATGAGATGAGAAGACAATAAAGAACAGCTTACCTAAGTGTGTCCTATTTCTTTTATTTAAAAAAGGAGACAGGAAAAAGAATATATAAAGAGAAGAAATAAAGTTACTTTAATGAGTGAAATATATGTAAATAAAATATTATAATCACATTATGTTACATATTTGTTTCACTTCTGCATATCCTTTTTTCATTGGCCATCATAACTTGATTGAATTGCTGTTTTCATAAAGTTTCCTCTTCTCCTTTTCTCTAGTGTGAGCTGTGAGAACGTTTAGTGACTTGTCGTAGTCATGGGGAATAAATTTACCTTTTCATGGATGAGATGATTCTGTTAAGTGCTATATAAAAATAATATTGACATATTTCCTCTGTGAATGCATTCTTAGAAAATCTTATAAACAGCTATCTGATTTCTGAAGGTGATAGATTAAGAAAATATTACAAAAAACAGAAGCCATATAGAACCTTAATGTAAGTAAGAATATATTCATAGATCATTAACTGCTCCAGAGTGTGAGAAAGGGAAATTAAAGCTAAGTGTTAAGAACCACTATCTACTGAAGATCATTCAGCAAAGATGCTAAAATATTCTGGAATTGTAATGAAAGTCAAGAAGAAAATTTAATAATTAAAATATAATTTTCCAGCAATGTTTTACTAAGAAATAGGTTTTGTATAACATAGTCCACTACTATTGAAAACAAACTTCAGTAGGTAATTAATATTCATTGTTATGACATTCATTTTTTTAGAATTTATATTTAAAAAAATATTTTTATTTTTATTAACAGTAAGGTTGCAACTTACACTACTCTGTTGGCTAAATGCAATGTGGTATCCTGGGTTTTATCCTGGAACACATAAAGGGCCATAGTAGAAAACTTGGTGAAACCTGAGTAGTCTGTCATTTTATTAATAGTTATATACCAATGTTGGTTTTCTAGTTTTGACAAATAACTATGACAGTAGAAGATATTAACACTACTGGAAACTGATTGAAAGATATATGGGGACCCTCTAAACTTTGTAACTTTTAGTAAATCTAAGATTATTTTTAAAATATTTTTAGAGTTTATTAAATAATTTTGAGGATAAGGGGCTTAGACTAAATTAGGCTGAACTTGAAAACCTATTTTTCCTCAATATTTGTCCTTTATAAATATTAAATCAAAACATCTTGGGTTTCATTCTTACCTGATAACTATATTTGACTATTTTATGTGACAGTCAAGTGGCTTCACTTAATTTTTATTTTAATTTTTTTCTGTTTTTGTTTGTTTGTTATTACAAATAGAGTGTGAACTCATTAAGTCTTCCTTTGCAGTTGCATCCCCTCCATCTAGAACAGGGTGTGTCTTTGTACCCTGGTTATCCTTCTCAATGTACATCATGTAGATGTGGATCATCCCCTTTGAGAAGTCTCCTTGAAAATCCCTTCCCCATGCTTAGCTATTTTTTTTTTCTTTTCTGACTGTATATCATGTCCTTGTATTTCTACCATTTGTGCTTTGCTCAGGGCCAGGCAAACAATTGGAGCTTCACAAATATCAGTTCGCAGATTTGACATTCTTAAGGCAAAACAAATCCATGCCCTGTTGATAACATGGCATGTATGCTTCTTACAAAATGGGATCTGGTTGTATTTCCAATTTATTGATGTTTTGTTTAATAGGTTCTAGAATTTATTAAATAATGTATCATATTGATTTCCAAGGTAATTTAATGTGGCTTTTGTTTTTAAGGTAGTTTTAGATTGAATTTTTTCAGAACTCATTTTCTGAGTAGCTTTCATTTCCCCAAAGGTCTTCACCACCTGATGATTTTAGGTTTTGCAGAATGATCAATGTACAAATCAGGTAAACTATTTCTTCTCCAAAAAGTGCTTTTTAAAAAATTTTTTAAACAAGGAATAAAAATGGGATACAAGGACTTTATCTTTTGATTTGTTTATATTTTTATTATAATAATCACAATAAATAAATAAATTTATTTACTTGATAATATTTATTAAACACCTACTTTGTTCCAGGCACTGCACGGAGAATAAAGCAGTGATGGTGAGCTCCTGGCTGAGCTCACATTCTATTGTGTCTGTGTGCATGCGCATGTGCGTATGCATGCACACACATGTAAGGAGTGGGGCAGTATATGAACAAAAAACTCAAACTGGGTAATGAAAGCGATGGGGTTGGGGCAATTAAATCCCCATCAGCTGGTGTGGTTGGGGATGGTTATTTAAGAAGTAATTCCTGAGCCTAGCTTTGAAGGAGGGGAAAGAGTTGGGCTTCTGAAGAACCACGGGGCAACATTCCAGGCAGAGGGAACAACAAATACAAAGGCCCTGACACAGAAATGAGTCTGAATAGGGCTCCAGAGTCAGAACAAAAGTCTTAGGGCTATAACTTAGTGACCAAAACGGAGAGTGGTATAGATTGAGGTTGGAGCAGTTGGCAGGACTATTTGGCTTTGTTCAACTAGATTTTGTGAGCTGAAGCTCTTATTATCTTATTCTATTGTGTTCTGTGTAAAATAGAGAAAAAAGAAAAAAATATGTTCCTTTTCTCAAGCAGCTCAGACTCTAGTTAGATTAGCAGATAGTGCAAAAGTAACTACAATGTACACAGTGTTTGGGAATTGTTCTTAGATATACAAAGTGATATGAGAATTTGGAAGAGAAAAGGAATCTTCATAGTCAAGGGATAACCAAATGACTTGTTGTTAGTACATTGCCACCCAAGTGACTTTTTAATATTTTTTTTCATGTTTTTGTTTTTATGGACTATTCAACTTTCTCCAAACTCCTGAGCTTATCTAAAACACAAGCAATGCTGTAGAAAGGATTATGGCAAAATGCCCTAAAACATTTTTCAAATATTACTTAAAGTGTTATACCTGACTTTGAGCCTCCACGTGCACCAAGGAGCCGACACCGATGCAAGAACAAGAGGGAGTTTATTTGCAGGTTTGAGCCAGGGCCGAATACACTGACTCAGCAGTGGAAGTATCGGCCCTGACTTACAGTTTGAAAGGGTTTTTAAAGGGTAAAACCACAAGCAGGGGAGTACAGTAGTGGCGTTACAGGATTCTTTAAGGGGATTGGTTTAGGTTTCGAGTCGAAGAAAAAGAAAAAGAAAAAAAGAAAAAAAAACCTGGGACAGGGAGCTTAACAGGTGAGATTTTTAGATAATTTCTAAGAGGTCTCTGATTGGCCAATTGCTGGGTGGGATGACTCTTAGCCAGTGGTGGTTTTTCTTGGAATTCCTCTTAAGTTCAAAATGGAGAGTTTGTATTTAAGATGGAGTCACTTTGGTCCTACAAGAGCACATAAAGAAACAGAATCTCTGGGTAGAACAGATCATGCTATCCATGTTGCGATATCCTTCTTTTAAATTTAAACTCTCAGGTTACCTATGGCCCACTGGAAGTGCCATGTCTGGAAATTATCCAGAAACATTCTCCAACTTCTACCTCTATAGAACCTTTCTTCTGCTGGTCACAACCCTATTGGCCTCTTGCTTGGTAAAGCACTTTAACTTCCTCTTAGGAGAGACTTAACACTCCACTGTAAATTCTCTCTGTTAAGTATAATACATAGAGCAAACTGCACACTGACCACAGTGCTCCTGATGGTAAAGGGAGGGCTGAGAAATTTTGTGATTTTTTTCTGGTTGTCGGCATCTTATCTCTCATCTTGCCTTTTTGTTATTTCTTTCTGTCTTCTTTAGAAATTTATAATCAATGGTCTTTAAACTAGACATACATATTCCTATGGGCATAGAAATATTTTCTAGAAAGCACAAATAGCTATAAGAAAATCAATTTCTGGATTCTCAACTGTTGGGAGCCATTCTTGCTGAATGCCCTGCAGACAAGGTTGGAGTTGTCTGCAAGCTAGAAGTTTGCAAAGCAGGTGGGCTCCTTACTGAAAGAGGAAGAGTGGCTTAATGGAAAAAGTTGAACGTTCCTTGCCCCAGGGAATAAGAGATGAAAACAGGAACAAGGATGTTTTGAGAGAACTTATGTAAAAGTAAGCAATCATTTGCATATGTGTGGGTGTTGCTTCTCATGCACATCCAAGGGTATATATATGCTGTGCTAAATAAACTTGGGGCTCATTATTCACTGTTAGCCCTCCCAACTCTATCTTCTGTCTGTCTGTCTGTCTGTCTGTCTGTCTGTCTGTCTCTCTCTCTCTCTCTCTCTCTCTCTTTTTTTTCTCAATCCTCACTTCCCTTTTTGGGAACTGCTCGCTCTTAGCCGGCTGGCTTCGGCACTCAACTTCTATCTGTAAGCTTCTCTGAGATAATTCTGCCTGAGAATCATCTGTCAATTTTTCTCCATTCCCTTTTCTTAATTGCTTTTGTTACTTTCAAGGGATAAAGAGAAGCATCTCTGAGCTGTCTGGAATTTACTAAAGTGCTGTGACCCAAGATGTAGACACCTCTTGAGTACTCAACAACAACAAACTCAATAACTCTTTCACTTCCAAGGAGGACTTTGTTTCATCTAGGAAGCACTCAGGCAAGGCAACATCCCACAGTTACCTCCTACATCTTAGAATTAAAACTCAGCCATGAGAATTTTATGGAGAAGATATATATTCACACATTTATTTAAATTTTAAAAATAAAGTTAGACTTTGTCTCTTAGAAATGAAATTTCTTTTGTTTTTTGGTTTAATAGTAAGGACTAGAATTTTCCATAAATTAAATAGACTAAATATGCAGATTTTGATAAAAATATATTTAAATCATCATAAAACATGCAGTACACTGGAAAACCCATCTTTGATATTTATTAGAGCTATGGCAAAAACTTTTAGATGTCAAAGTATGAAGAGAGGTCCACAGGTTTCATAGTTGTCACATAGAATTTATGGACAAAACAGCACTAATTGTTCAGTTTTTTGTCTTCATTCAGTCAGCCATGTTTCTCTTTTTGCATTTCCTCTATTTGCCTTAATGTATGGAAGGCAGCAGTTCCTCAAAACTTGTGTATAAGATAGAACTTTTTTTTTAAATTTGCGTAGCTGAGTTCTTAGAATAGCACAATGAACTTGTTTATCTGAAATATGACACTTTTACAAGTTCTTTTTGCACATAGATTAAAGTTGATTACATGACTCTTTTTTATATTCTACCATGAGTTACTTTTACAGACATTATACTTAAGGTATTCAGTGTGCATTTTCAAAGAATCAAACTTGAGAAAATTTAGTGGTTGCATAAATTAATGAGTTATTAATGAGCCTGAAGCTCAGTACAAAGATAATTAAAAGTTTATCAGAGAGAGATCTAATTCAGGTCAGGAGCTGGGGAGATAGGAGTATATATTCATCCCTTAAGTCCTAAACAAAAGGCTTCCATAAAGGGAATGGTATTTTTAATGTATGACTTGTAATATTTATACCCAAGTGTCAAAGAGTGATTTGTGGTATAACCTGGGAATTGATTCAGTCATATACTAGAGATGATGCATAGCCCTCAGGAATATACTTGTTTGTTGAGATCTATGAGTAGATCTCAAAAACCTCAGTACCTAGGTCGTACCTTCCCTTCTAGCCAGTAGTGTGCCAAATGAACTCCTGAGATTAGAAGACTTGCTGAGATTGGACATGATGCATGGTATAATTAAATATTTTCTCCTTCTTTGAACTTTGGAACTAGATGTGTGTGATGGAATATTATTTTAATAAGTGAAAAATGTAGATTTCTAGGCAGAACCAAGACATGAGAATAGCATATGAGCAATAGTATTTCTGCCCAGTTGGCAGCCATTTGATACGAGGTAAAATGGCACTAGTGAGGACTACAGAAAATTCTCAGAGAAGCGAAGGTTTAAGAAAAACCTGAGAAGGGAGGGATAGAGATTTAGGAAAAGAAAGAGAGAAAGAGAAAAATATGAGTACAAATATAGATAGGGAATGAATACAATTATGACTGCAAAATGTGTAGTGGATTAGAATCTAAAAAGACCAAAGGTATTTTATTAATAAAAAAAGCTAACAATTCGAAGAGTGGTATAATGTGTAGTCACCAGGAGAAAAAGAATAACCTTGAGATGACAATATTGTCTAGCTCAGGAGGTCAGCAAATTATGGCCCCTGAATCATTCTGACCCACGGTCTCTTTTGGTATGGCCCAAGAGCAATGAATCATTTTAACATTTTCAGATGATTGAAAACAATAATCAAAATATAAATAACATTTTATAATGTGTAATAATTATCTAATTTTCCAATTTTAGTGCTCATAACTAAAATTTAACTAGAACACAACCATGTTTATTGTATATGTATTGTCTACAATAGCAGAGTTAAATAGTTGTGACAGAGCTACATGATCTACGAAGCCTAAAATGTTTGCCATATTTTACAGAAAAATATTTACAACATCTTGTCTAGAGAACTTATATTGGGCTATTAGACAAAAAACATATTTTTGTTCTTTTATTCTTCTCCTGTATGTCACCTGGGTTGATGAGTTAGAATCTGTTAGCTTTGGTTTCATCATCTATAAAACTAATAATATATTTTGGTACATGTGATATTAATTGAAGATAATCTCAAAATATGTGCACCCTGGTGTTCATTGCAGCATTATTTATAATAGCCAAGGTGTGGAAACAATCTAGACGTCCATCAATAGATGAATGAATAAAGAAGCTGTGATATATACATAATAGAATATTATTCAGCAATAAAAAAGCATGAAATCTTGTCATTTGAGACAATGTGGATGGACCTAGAAAGTTGAACAGAGAAAGACAAATGCCATGTGATTTCATTTATATGTAGCATCTAAAAATAAAACAAAGCAAAACAAAAGAGCAAACAACAAAAATATACTCATAGAGAAAGAGAATGGACTGATTTTTGCCAGAAGGCAAAGGGGTGGAGTGATGGTTGAAAAAGATAAAATGAAATGAGATACAAACTTCCAGTTATAAAATAAATAAACTACAGAGATGTAGTGTACAACTCAGAGAATACAGTCAATAATATTGTGATAACTCATAGGTATATAAATGTTTAAACACTGCTGTGCACCTAAAACTAATATAATATTGTATACCAACTACACTTTAATAAAAATTTTTAAAAGTATGTGTTAACCTGGCAGAAATCATTAAAAGTCACTATTAGATATAAACAATGTATAATCCTCCTAAGTAAGGCTGCTCTCCTTTCTTTTGCTTTGGATTCTATTACTTTTCTTTTTCTTGGCAGGAATTCTAAAGTTTTGAATAGTTCATACCACTCTTTTATAATAAACATCTCCTGAAGGTGGTATCTTTTTAAACATTTAAAAAAATATATCAAAACAATTTTTTGAATTCTAAAAAAGGCTTTCTTTTCAAACTCTTTTCTTTCTCCAAACAAGTCAAATAAACTTTTTCTTTTTCTTTCACTAACCTTTTATATGTGTTTTTTCTCTTTATTTACCCTCTATTCTCCCCTTTCTGCTATCTCTCTTTTGAAATCCCAATCAGTAGGCCAACATCAACACCCATGTCACCAAATCTTGTGGACAAGTTAGTCTTCATCAATTTTGATAATTTAACAGAGAGTGGTCTTGTTGACCACTTCAACCATCTTGATATTCTCTTCTCTTGGACCAAATCCACAGTAGCACCTTATATTTCCTTGAAATCTCCTCTTATTTCTCTCTTCTTGGCCATTAAGTATTGTACTTTCTAAAAACAACTCCTTCTATTTTGTTTTCTTCTCCCCAAGCTCCTCTCTATCTCTATCTATCTTTTTCTCTGCTATGTCGATAGAACCTATGAATTATGTCATAATAGATAAAATATTTGCTTCATACACCTTTCCATTAACTGCCTTCTTGATATATCTTAGATATCTCTAAGACACCTTAAACCATCACCTGAGCAGCTAAGATTGAAATAACTTACAAGAATGAAGCTACTAAAATACAGAACATGACATTTTCCTCTGTAGGCAGTGAGACAAGAACCAGTATGATGCTTTAGTGTAAAAAGATGTTGTCAAATAGGCTTCTAGGCACTTATTCTCAGTCAATAATTCTATCCCTTTGGCCTCATGTAATTTGTTAGATGCTCTGCACCATTTGTTACAGTGTTGCTCTATTCTCTGGTCAAAAGTTGGATAGCAAATCATATAAAATATATATATAAAAAAAAACCCTGAAAAACCAGGAGTGCTTAATCAAGTTAAAGAATGATGGACAGAAAAAATATTTAGGGTGCTGGAGAAGAGATTAGCATTTTCTTCAAGGCACAGATATATCAGCCTCCTCTGCTCCCAATTTCTTGACCTTTAAGTATGGGCATATATATTTTTTCAAAATAAAATTTAGCTGCACTTAAGGTTTGTATTTATAAAAA
Source organism: Macroglossus sobrinus (assembly GCA_004027375.1). NCBI lineage: Eukaryota > Metazoa > Chordata > Mammalia > Chiroptera > Pteropodidae > Macroglossus > Macroglossus sobrinus. The sequence goes on from PVKZ01003548.1 coordinate 90,603, forward strand.
AATTGTGTGAAATTAAACAAGAAAATACTTCTTTCCAAAGTTTTTAAAATCTGATTTAAATAGAAGATTTTCTTCTAGGAATGCACTATTTTCACAAAATTAGATATATACTGGAAACCTGAAAATTATTTAAAGGACTGGTTCACAATTGTGCATCCATAAATTACAAGAGGTCTAAAAGCTTGCTGTTTATATTAAATAAAGATATCATTTTTTACATTTAGAGAAAACAAATGAAAAGATATTTAAGAAAATTGAGTTTCTTTTAAAACATTAGTACTCCAGTTTATAGACAAATTCTCATCTAACATAATGTGGTAACAAAAAAAATTTAGAAAATAAGTCAAATATTTAGCTAGCTATTTCTAGGTTAGTTTTTATTGTTTCTTCTAAAGACACTATCCTTTACATAGCAACAGTATAGCAGAAATAACAAACACTTTTAGTGAAAAAAAGGAAGGAAAGGAGAGAATTAGGGAGGGAGAAAAGGAGCGAGGGAGAAGGTGAGGTAGAGAGGGGAGGGAAAGAAAGCGGAAGAGAGGGAAAGGGAAGTGAAAGGAAGGAAGGGAGAAGAAAAATGAGAGAGAGAGAGAGAGAGAGACATGTTATGATGTTTTCAGCAAATTATTAATATTGGGTCTCAAGTTTACAGTACAGTTGACCCTTGAACAACACAGGTTTGAACTGCACTGGTCTATTTATAAGCTGATTTTTTTCAATAAATATATAGTTGGCCCTTTGTTTCCCCATGTTTCACACCTGCAGATTCAACCAAGCATAAATTGATAACAGTATTTTCAATCTGCAGTCGGCAATCTTTATACATAGGTAACTGAATGTGCATTTTTCTATGCTATTTTATATAAGGAACTTGAGCATCCTTGAATATTGGTATTTGTGAGGGGAGTGGGAGTCCTACAAACAATACCTTGTGGATACTGAGGGACAATTACAGTTATGTTTCTGGGGAGTCATAAGTTAATATATGAATTTTCAAAGGAACAGGAATCTGCACCCCTAATCCCCATAATTGTTCAGTTAATTCTGGAAAAACAGGTTTTAACTGTGCAGGTCCACTTAAACAGCAGATTTTTAAAATCCATGTATAAATTGGCCCATGTAATTCAAACTCACACTGTTCAAGGGTCAACTGTATTTTTATTTCACTTTAAAAATTTGCTTTTCTGCATTCCTTATTCTCAATTCTATACTCTTCCACATTTTATTCCTCTCCATTGACATCTATTATTGATATTTAATGTGTGTTTTTCCATTTTATTACCATACAATTATTTGTATTTCTGCATTTATAAACTACATGTATAGTTTTTTGGGGAAGGGTATATTTTTACTAATCTACTTAGAATATTGTAATTCTGCTTTTATTCTCTTATAATGGTTTTAAGATTCATCTGCATTTATATATATAGATCTAGTTTTTCTCTTAGAGTGTTGTATTGTATTCCACTAGTTGCACATGGTGGTTAAAAAATATTACTCCCTCATTCTCATTTAAGTTGTTTTTCCCTAATTATCATTAAAAATTGGGCTGTGATGACTATCCACCTAAATATCTTTCTACATACCAAATGATAGGTTGTCCAAGGCATATTTACAATATGATAAAGTAGAATTGCTGTAATATAATGTTTATCTTAATTTAAGCAAATGATTCCAAATTAATCTGTAAAATGGTTGTAGCAATTTTCACTCTCATCAGCAATAGGCAAGGGCCTATCACATTAATATTTGAAATTCTTTTACTAGTAAATTCTTATCATTCAGATTTCTTCTACAGTAATTACTTATTACTTCTTTTAAAAAACTGTTCTCCTCACGAATGAAGTATATTATTAAAACATGTTACTTATTATTTTAAAATTTTATTATATTTTTATTTTATATTTATTTTAAAATTATAATAGACTTACAATATTGTATTAGTTTCAGATGTATAACATAGTGATTAGACATTTATATATCTAATGAAGTGATCACCCTGATAATTCTAGTACATATCTGGCTCACACATAGTTATTTTATTACTGACTATAGTTTCTATGCTGTACTTTACGTGTCTATGGTTATTTTCATAACTGGCAATTGTACTTAATCCCCTTCAACTTTATCACCTATCCTTCTATCCCCTCCCATCTGGCAAAATTAATTTGTTCTCTGTATCTATGAGTTTGTTTCTGTTTTATTTTTGTTTTTTTTAATATTACTTTTTATTAGTTTCAAGTATACAGTACATTGGTTTGACATCTATATAGTTCATAAAAAGATTCTCATAATTGTACCCTCTCTCCCCTTACCCGCCACTTAGCCAACATATTAATACTAACTTCATTGCCTATGCTGTGCTCCCCATCTCCGTGACCACCCATCAGCTATTAATTTAACAATTTGATTTTTTTACCAATCTCTTAAATAGTTATTCAGTCTTTTTCAAATTTCATTGAAAATTTAAAACTTTCTAAAATATAATTAATAACCTAGTCCAAAACCTGCAGAGAAAATGACAAACAAATCAAACTTCATTTTTTAAACTATAAGAAAGCTAAAAACTCAAACCACAAAACAGATTGAAGAACAATGAAATAAAATCTTTGATGATCAAATACAGGTACATATAAATGGAAGCAAAAGAGACAAGATTATTCTATCTTTATTATATATTGTATCTACTAATCTATTTATCTCCAAAAAAGGTTATAAGGTCAGGTTACAGAAGCAATTCTGAACCTAATTTGGTTCACAACAAAAATAAAAAAAGGAAAAGAGTCTCTAAATGAAAATTCAACATACAATAAGAGTAACACAGGTTAAATATATTTGATATTAGAAGTAATTATGATTCTAGAGACAAGGTGTAGCGAGAAAAGTCTCCAGATTTTTCCCCTTGAAACAACAAGCTGAACATCTAAAACTCAATAAAAACACACAATTAGTACAATAGCAATGGTGAGTGTGGGATCTGCTCATAAGAGCTAACGCAGGTCAGAACACCATATGTCCTGCAGTGGACTGCGAGAAACAAAGAAGCTGCTTCTCACAGCCAGAGCTCCCTGCAGGAGGAAGGCAAAGGGAGAAGGTACAGTAGGTTCTGTGAGCAAGCTTACCAGAGAGAGCTGTGAGATCCAGGAATCAGGACAGAAAGCAGAGAAGTGGGAGCAGCAGAGGACTGGGGACAATGGAGAAGCAACAGCTGATTATTACTAGCAGCAGTTGCAAAATGTGATGCTGAGCTACAGACACAATTATTCAGCCCAGAGACCCCTCCACAGAGCCCCAGGGGAAACTGAGCAAATGTCATCGAAACTTTTGCTACCACTGACAGAAACTGAGACTGAAGATAGCAAACATGAATAAATATCTATAAGGAAAAAAAGGGACTATTAAGGCTATATAAAACAGGGATCTAAGGGGCTTAAATGTCACCTACTCTAAACTCAAAAGAAAAATGCCTTCTTAGCAACAGGCTAGAGAGAGACCTTTATATAATAAATCTTATTTCTGGAAAAAATGCAGAATACACTTCCATTAATTGCCAGGTGGAGAAACAGTCCATTAAACACCACAAACAACCAAGATGACAAGGCAGCTCAGAAAGAAAGAGAAAAATCTCCAAAAAATAAGTGTAGAGACATATAAATAAGCAACTTAAATGACAGAGAATTCAGGATGTTACTTCTGAAAAAACTCAATGAGATCCAAAATAATTCATATCAACAATTTTAGGAATTGAAAAAACAATTGGATGAATAAAATGAGTTATTTAGCAAGGAGATTGAAACCCTCAGAAAGAACCAAATAGAACTTTTGGAGAACACATTTCAAGAGATGTAAAATGAAATAGCAAGCTTGAGAAATAGAGTTGATCAAATGGATAGATCAGTGATATCAGAGAAAGAAATCTAGATATAAATCAGAAGGAAAAAGAGAAAAACTGAAGATTGACAAATAATGAAAGAGAACTAACTGATACCATCAAGAGAGGAAACATAAGAATAATGGGCATTCTCGAAGGAGAATAAAAAGAGCAGGTACTAGAATGCATTTTCAGACAAATACTTGATGAGAATTTCCTAAATCTAAGGAATGAGCTGGAGCTTGGAATTCAAGAACACCCAATTATCTCAATCCAAAAAGGCCTTCTCCAAGACACCTTGTATTAAAATTATCAAAAATCACACACAAAGAAAAATTTCTCAGGGCAGCCAAGGAAAAGAAGATGGTAACTTATAAAGGAAAACCCATTAGATTATCATCAGACTTCTCAGCACAAACCTCACAAGCTAGAAAGGAGTGAAATTAAATATTCAAACTAATAAATTAAAGGAACTACCATCCAAGAATAATGTATCTAGCAAAGTTGTCCTTTAGATATGAAGGAGAAATAAAGACCTTTATAGACATAGAAAAATTGAAAGAAATCTCCACTACAAGGCCTGAGTTACAGGAAATACTGAAAGAGGTCAGCTCACCTAAAAAAATGACAAAAATTACATAACTATGAGTAAGGCGACTAGCAGGCAGAGAGAAGCAGAAGAGCACAACCCTTACTAAAAATAGGGCACTATAACCTTAAACAATAAGAGATTTGCTATAGTAAGACAGTAATGAACATTCAACATACATAGGGACAAACTAAGACAACAACGACAGAAAAAGGGAGGATTCTAAAATTTAAATTTGCAAAGGGGAATGGAGATAAGGTATATACAGAAGAAAATGAACCACTATAGATATGTAACTATTCTCTACTTATTCATAATGGAAACCACACCCCAAAGATTAAGAACTGAAATATATAACGTAGAACAAGAGAAATTGGAGGGAAGACACACAAAACCCAATCAAAATAAAAAAAAAAAAGACATAATGACAGGAAAGCAATGGAAACACTAAGCTCCAGAAAGTAGAACATAAAATGGTTATAGAAAAACTTCATATTTCAATAATTATGCTAAGGGTAAATGGACTGAACTCACCAACAAAAAGTCACAAAATCACTGATCAGATCAAAAAACAAAACCCAACCATATGCTGCTTCCAGGAGATAATCTCAGTTCCCATGAGAAATATACTCAAAGTGAAAGAGTAGAACATGATACTTAAAGGAAATAGTATTCAGAGAAATGAGGAAGTAGTGGTGCTAATACTGGATGAAATATACTTCAAAATAAAAAAGGTAAAGAAAGATACTGAGGGATACTTCACAATGATAAAGGAATTATGTACCAAGAAGACATAACATTTAATAACATCTATGCTCCCAATTAGGGAGCCCCAAAATATATAAAGCAATCACTAACAGAACTAAAGGGAGAAATAGACCAAAACGCTATCATAGTAGGGAACCTACTGTTAGATATGGACAGATCGTCCAAACTGAAAATCGATAAGGAGATAACATTCTTAAATGACACATTAGACCAACTGGACATAATTATAATTTACAGAACTTTTGATCCCCAAACAGCTGCTTACACATTCTTCTTTAGTGTACACAAAGCATTCTCAAGGATTGGCCACATACTGAGACACAGAGATAGCCTCAACAAATATGAGAAAGTTGAAATCATATCAATCTTATTCTCTGATCATAACACTTTTAAGCTGTAGATCAACTGTTAGGAGAAAGAGATAGGAACAAATACATGAATATTAAACAACATGCTACTGAACAATGACTGGAGCACAGAAGAAATAAAAAGAGGAATCAAGAGAGACATCGAAATGAATTACAATGACAGTACAACATATCAATACTTTTGGGACACGGCAAAAGCAGTAATAAGAGGAAAGTTCCTATCATCACAGGCCTATTTCAAAAAACAAGTATAAGCCCAAATAAACAAACTAATACTTTGTCTTAAAAAACTAGGAAAAAAATGAAACCTAAAATCAGAAGAAAATAAATAATCAAAATTAGAACAGAATTAAATGAAATTGAAAACAATAAAAAAATAGAAAAAAATGCAACAAAGAGATGATTCTATGAGAAGGTTAATACAATTGACAAACCCTTGTCTAGCCCTACTAAAGAAAAAAGAGAAAGGGCACAAATAAACAAAATCAGGGATGAAAGAGTAGAAATTACTAGAGACTCTACAGAAATACAAAGGATCATTCAAGGAATACTATGAAAATGTATATAACACAAAATTTAACAACCTAAAAGACATGGAAAAAGTACTTAGAAAGATACAAAATTTCCAGACTGAATGAAGAACTGGAATATTTCAATAGACTTATCAGCATATGAAAATTGAAACAATCATCAAAACCTACCAAAAAGTAAAAGTCCACGACCAGATGGCTTCACCAGTGAATTCTACCAAACATTCAAAGAAGATTTAATACTTATACTCCTCAAACTCTTCCAAAAAATCAAAGAGAAGGTGATATTTCCTAACTCATTTTATGAGTACAATATTACCTGATATCAAAACCTGGTAGAGACAACACACACACACACACACACACACACACACACACACACACACACACACACAAATATCTCTCAAGTGTGCTTATCCCAGGGGCACAGGAATAGTTCAATATATGCAAATCGATTAACAAGATACACCACATAAATTAAAAAAATGAATAGCATACAATTATATCAATAGGTGCAGAAAAAGCCTTTGAAAATATACAGTATCCATTTATGATAGAAACACAATAAAATCGGTATAGAAAGAAAGTACATTAACATAATAAAGGCCATATATGATAAACCCTCAACCAACATTATACCCAATGGTGAACTGAAAACCTTTCTAAGATTAGGAACAAGGCAAGGCTACCCACTAACGCCACTGTTATTCGTTATAACATTGGAGATCCTAGCGAGTGCAATCTCAGACAAGAGAAAGATATAAAAGGCATCCAAATAGAAAATGAAGAAGTCAAATTTTCTTTATTTTCAGATGACATGATTATCTCTATAAAAAACCCCAGAGACTCCACAAATACACTACTAGAAACAATTAACAAATACAGTAAAGTTTCTGGATACAAAATCAATGTTCGAATATTCATATATTTTTATGCTTTAACAATGAATTGTCAGAAAAAGAGTTGGAACAATAATTTCCTTTGAAATTGCAACAAAAATAATAAAATGCCTAGGAATAAATCTAACAAAACATGGCAAGGACCTATATAAAGAATACTGTAAGACCGTATTAAAAGGAATCGAAGATGATACCAATAAATAAAAAGATATTCCATGTTCTTGGACTGGAAGAATCATCATAGTTAAAATGACCATATTACCTAGAGTATTGTACAGATTTAATGCAATCCCCATCAAAACCCCATCAGCATTTGTTAAAGAAACAGAACTAAAATTATCATATTTTTATAGAAGCACAAAAGACCCCAGATTGCCAAAGCCATCCTGAGAAAGAAGAATGTGGCTGGAGGCATCACTCTGCCTGACTTCATATTATACTACAAAGTGACAATAATCAAAATAGTATGGTATTGGCAGAAAAACAGACACACAGACCAGTTGAACAAACTTGATAGCTTAGAGATAAATCCATGTTTATACGTGCAAATAATTTTTGACAAAATTGCCAAAAACATGCTGGGGAGAAAGGAAAGCTTCTTCAATAAATGGTGCTTGGAAAACTGAAAAGTCACCTGCAAAAAATAAAACTAGACTTTGTCTATCACCACATCCAAAATTAACTCAAAATAGATTAAGGACATGAATGTAAGACCTGAGACAATAATAATTGCATAGTAATAAACATAGAAAATGAACTCATAGACTTTAGATTTAAAGAGGATTTTATGAATTTAACCTCAAAGGTAAGGGGAATAAAAGCAAAAATAAATGAATGGAACTACATCAAACTAAAAAGCTTCTGCACAATAAAAGAAACTGTAAACAGGTAAAGAGACAACCATCTGTATGCGAAAACATATTTGCAAGCAATGCATCCTGTAAGGGCCTAATCTCCAAAATATACAAAGAATTCATAAAACTCAATAATAACTACAACAACAAAAAACAAACAATCCAATCAAAAAATGGGCAGAAACTTTGGTAGTCAGAAAGCAGAAAGATGATATAGCCAAAGTTCTGAAAGAAAAAAAAAATACCAGTCTATAATACTATATTTAGTAAAAGTGTCCTTAAAAAGTAAAGGAGAATTAATACATTTCTAGATAAACAACTGAGAGAATTTGTCAGCACTAGACCTGCCTTGAAATACATGCTTAAAGGGTTTCACATATTTTAAAATAAAAGAACAGACATTTACGTAAAGTTGCATTAAAAATAAAGATCTAATTAAAAGTAAATGCATGGGTAATAATAAGAGCTGGGTTATTGTAACTTTGGTTTTTATTCTACAGTGTGTTTCCTATGTGATTTAAAACAGGGGTCCCAATCTCCAGGCCATGAACTGGGACTTGTTCATGGCCTGTTAGGAACCAGGCCGCACAGCAGGAGGTGAGTGGTGAGGAGTAAGTAAAGCTTTATCTGTATTTGCATCTGCTCTCCAGCACTAACATTACCACTTCAGTTCCATCTCAGATCATTAGGCATTAGATTCTTAAAGGAGCACTTATCCCTAGTGCCAAAAAGATTGGTGACCACTGATTTAAAAGACTAATACATAAAAATCCAGTAATTACTTTATGGTTTTGAACACATAATGTATAAAGACATAATTTTGCTATGACAATACTAAAAGCATGTGGTAATAAAGCTGTACTGAAGCAAAAGTTTTATATGTTGTTAAAATTAAGCTGCTATAAATTTAAATTAGAACGTCATAGTTAAAGAATGTTAAATGTTATCTCCATAGTGACAACAACAAAAAAAGTAGCTATAAAAATCCACAAAAGTAAATAAGGGAATCAATATTTCTCACTATAGCAAATCAACTAAACACAAAAGGAGACATTAATGTAAAAAGGGACAAAAAACTTTGAGCCATATAGGGGGAAAAAATATCAAAAGAACGGAGTTCCTTCTTATCAGTAATTACTTTTAATATAAATAATTTAAACTCTCCAAAGACAGAGATTGTCTGAATGAATTAAAAAAAAACAAATAAACACATGATTCAACTATCTATAAGTGACCATCTTTAGATACAAATATATAAATAGGCTAAAAGTAAAATTATGATCAAAGATATTCCATACAAACAGTAACAAAAACACAGGAGAGGTAGCTATATTTATATTAGACAAATTGACTTTAAATTAAAAAAATATGAAACTAAGTGTACATATATATATATACATATATATGTATATATGTGTGTATATATATGTGTGTGTGTGTATATATATATACACACACACACATATATATTATTAAGACTTTCAATACAGCTAGAAGATATAACAATTAAAAACATTTACTTACCTAGTAACAGATTATAATACCATAGAAAAAACAAATTTACAGGATTGAAGGAAAACAGATAGTTCTTTAAAAACAGTTGAAGACTTCAATACTCTCTCTCAATAATAGACTGAATAACCAGAACAAAAAAGATAAGTAAGGAAATAAAGACTTGAACAATGCTATACAACAATTAGATGTAAAAGATATTTATTGAACGTAATACCCAACAACAGAATATACATTATTCTCAAGTGCATATGGGAAATCCTCTAGTGTAGATCATATGTTAGGCTACAATTACATCTCAGTTGAGTTAAAAAGATAGATGTCATGTAAAATATCTTCATTGATCATAATGAAATAAAGTTAGAAACGAATACAGAAGAAAAACTAAAAAATTCACAAATTTGTGAAAAAAAAACAGACTCTAATCAACTAATAGATGACATAGTATCCAAGGGAAATTAGAAAATACTTAGAGATGAATAAAAACAAAAACAAAAACACACAATCTACCAAAACTGTTTCTAAGGGACATATTTATAGCTATAAAGACTTACATTAAAAACAAGAAATATCTCAAATCAACACCCTAACTTTACAACTTAAGAAAATGGAAAAAAATTACAAAATGAACTCAAAGATAGTACAAGAAAAAGAATAAGAAAAATTAGAGCAGAGATAAATAAAACCAATAATAAAAAAATAAATAAAGATATTTAACCAAATCAAAATTGGTTGTTCAAAAATATAAACAAAAATAACAAATCTACAGATGGAAATGAAAAAACAGAAAAGCCTCAAATATAATGACATTAAAATGAATATACTAGTACTGATTCTACAGAAATTTAAAAATGATTTAAGAGAATACTACGAACAATTATACACCAACAAATTGAATGACCTGGATGAAATAGACAAATTCATAGAAACATAAAACCTACCAAAGCTGCATCCTAAAGTAATAATAAGTCTGAACTGACATAAAACTACAAAGGGGATTAGATCAATAATAATAAAGAAATATCTGACAAAAAAATGCCCTGGACTTGACGGTTTTATTGGTGCATTCTACCAAACACTTAAAAAAAGAACTAACACCAATCCTTATGAAACTTTTCCCAAAAAATTAAAGAGAATAAAATATCACTAATGTATTCTATTGGACTGATACCACAGCCAGACAAAAATACAAGAAGAGAAACCTATAGACATATAGACCCTTATAAACCTATAGACCCTTAAAAACATCACTGAAAAACTTCCCAATAAAATACTACAAACTGAATTCAGAAGCTTGTTTAAAGAATAACATACTATGACCAAATACAAGAATGATTCAACATATGAACCAACATATTGAACCAACATAGTGAACCATTGATAGTTTAATCAATGCAATACACCACATTAACAGCATGTAAAAGAAAAAAATCATATATTCATCTTACTTGATGCAGGAAATGAATCTGACAGCCTTCAATTCTTTTTCATGATAAAAAAAATCAACAAACTAAAAAAAATAAATTTACCTTAATATAATAAAAAAGATTAAAAACCTACTCTTTTTTACCATTATACTAAATGATAGAAGACTGAAAGCTTCTCCTCTAAGATCAGGAAGGATGTCTACTTTTTCTGCTTCTATTTAACATAATACTAGAAGTTCTAACCAGAACAGCTAAGCAGAAAAAAAAAAGGCAATTAAAGGCATCCAAATTGGAAAGAAAGAAGTAAAATAATCTTTGTTCACAGACACTATAATCTCATGTGTAGAAAATGCTAAAGATTCTATAAAAAACTGATAGAACTAATAAAATAATTCAGCACAGACTCAGTATATAAAAGCTACATACAAAATACAATTGGATTTCTATATACTAAAAATGAACAATATGAAAAAAAAACTAAGAAAACAATTTTATTTACAATAGTAATTACAGTCACAAAGAATAAAATACCTAGTGATTAACTTAACTAAAAAGTGAAAGACTGTAGAGTGAAAATTGCAAACATTGCCGGAAGAAAATTAAGGACATAAATAAATAAAAATATACCCAGTATTTATGGACTGGAAGATTTAATATCATTAAAATATTAAATAATACCCAAAGTTTTTTATAGATTCAATGCAATCTTTATTAAATTTCAAAAATAGTTTTTGCAGAAACAGAATAATCGATCCTAAAATTTATATAAAATCTCAAGGGCCCCTAAATAGTCAAAATATATCAAAAAGAATAACAAGGTTGGAGAATTTATACTTCCTGATTTCAAAACCTATCACAAAGCTTTGGTAATAAAAACAATCTACTACTGGAATAAAGATAGAAATATAGATCAATGGAATAAAATAGAAAGCCTAGAAATAAAGCCTCACATGTATGATCAAATATTTTTTTTCAAGATAGCAGATTGTTTAATGGGAAAGATAGTTTTTTCTGCAAAGAATGCTGAGAAAATTGTATATTCACATGTAAAAGAATGAAGCTGGACTCTTCACTAACACAATATATGAAATTAACTCAAAATGGATCTAATACCTAAGTATAAAAGCTAAAATACTCTTAGAATAAAACACAATGCAAAAAAATGCATGACGTTGAATTTGGTAATGATTTCTTGGATATGACACTAAACTCACAAGAAATAAAAGAAAAATAATAGATAAATTTGATTTAATAAAAATTTAAAAAATAGTTTGTGCATCAAAAGAAAAGTATTAACAGGATAAGATGGCAATACACAAAAATAAAAGCAAATGAAAACCACAATGAGATACCATCTTATACCATTTGATGTATAGTATCAAAAAAATAGAAATAACAGCTGCTAGGGAGAATGTGGAAAAATTGAAACCCTTCTAGACTCTTGGTGAGAATTTAAAATAATGCAGCCACTGTGAAAAATGGTATGGTGATTTTACAAAAATTAAAAATATAATTATCTGATCCAGAAATTCTACTTTTGTATATATTTCCAAAAGAATTAAAATCAGGGTCAAAGAGATACTTGTACACCCACATTTATGGCATTATTATTCACAGTAGCCTAAAGCTGTAATCAGCCCAAGTGTTCATCAATGGATGAGATAATAAAATGCCCTATATGCATAGTAAAGATACCTTAAAAAGATAGTAAGTTCTGACACATGGTACAACTGGATGAACCTTGAAATATAGTATATAAAATAAGTCAATCACAAAAAAAGACAAATACTATATAATTTCATTTATATGAGGTACTTTGAGCAGTTCAAGTCATAAAGATAGAAAATAGAATGGTGATTTTCAGAGGCTGGGAAGAGGGAAGGATGAGGAGTGATAGTTTAATGAGTAAAGTTTTAATTTCACAGAATGAAAACAGTTCAGGTATGTTGATGATGGTTGCACAATAATATAAATGTATTTAATAACACTAAATTGTACATTTAAAAATGGGTTAGATGATAAATTTTATATATTTTTTACCAAAATAAAACATTTAAAAAAATTAATGCAAATATGGGAAATTATTGTTTAATGGGTATAATGTTCCAATTTTGCAAGATGGAAGTAGTTCTGGTGATGGATGACGGTGAAGCTTTCACAGCAATGTTAACATTCTTGATACTACTGAATTGTAAATTTTAAAAAGGTTAAGATAGTAAATTTTATGTTATGTCTATTTTACCACAATAAAAATACAGAAAACATCTTATAACACCTTTATGTGACAAGATCAGGGTTTAAAACGTGTGTCTGGCATAAATACTATAGCCATGTTAAGATATAAATTTGCTTTACATTAAATTCAATGCCAATAACAACCACAGTAAGAAAGCAATAAAGAGATACACAGTCAGGAGATATTTTCCTCTTTTCACTTGATGAAATATGTAGGGTGAGAAGGTTGGGTGTTGTCATACATTTTCATCTTACTAGGAATAGCATTAATCACTCTGTTTTGTAAAAAATATGGGAAACATGCTCCCCTTTGTCAGAAGTACAACATGAAAAACTTTGTTAATGTTCAAACTAAGAATTCTGCAAAGGATTTTAGAAACTGCAAATTATTTTATTTAAAAAAATCATGAAATTTTTGAAAACAAATTATTAGCATTAAACTTTAAAAAATTATGATAGAGAAATGTAAAAGAAGTTTAGTAGCACTCCAGAATTTTTAACTTTCTTTAAAAACGCATGTTTATGAAAAAATTGTGGAGAACATACAAAAAAGTAGGAACATTTTTATAGTTCCACCATCAGAGTTACATGTGGAGTACCGAAATTTTCGTGATTTAAAAAAAAAATTTCTCTGCATTTGTAAGTAGTCTTAAATATATTATAAAATGTGAAATAATTTCTGGATTTTTTATTTAATAAAATACATGTTTCTCACAAGCATTTATTTCTGAGACCACCATACAGGTGGTTAGATTTGTTAATTAAGTGATTATTAAGCATCCAGTGTGTTCCTAACCATTGTATATGCTGAAAAAAAGTACAAGAAAAATGGTACAAGTCAAGATATTCAGTCATTAATTTACAATGCAGAAGAATAGATAAGGGTATAAATTCAATGGAGTTTCTAGAAGGTAAAATCTTTAATATTCCAAAGCAGCACTAATTAATTCCTCACACTGTATTTTCTACCTCAGGTCTTCATTATTCTATTCTAAATTCTAAAATCTTCCAAAACTCTTAACAAATTTGGTGGTGAAACCTGATCTGCTGTGAACCCATTTGGGGGCAAATATGATCTGAACAGATGTGAAACTATTTATAATCTCTAGCACATCTATGAATCAATATTCATAGATTCCCTGAAGAATCATCAATGTGCTTGCTTATTGAGTGTAGCCTTAGACAAAGGGCATGATGCGTTTTATGTTATATAAGCATTTTATTACCATTTTTTAAAATTAAAAAGTTCTAGGTTCCTAAACAAATTTTTCTAAATGCAGACCTTTTTTTTTGTTTGTTTGTTTGGTGGGTTGGTTAGTCCCCCCACCCCCGCCGCCAAATATATACAAACAAATGTCTCATTTGATTATATCTGGAATTACTTTTAATTTCAAAGATTTCATATTTTTCCAAGGTTCCAGCACTTTTATGTGTTTTCTTTTACACACTTGCAAATCACTTTCTCCATACTCAACTCATTGAGGAAGACAACCTTGCTTTATTCATATGTGCATTCCTGTGTTCAAAATTATATTTTATATATGTAGATACTTAGCAATTCTTGGACAAAGTTTAAAAAATTGCTACTGTTCTTTCTATGTACATTTACCTTATACTTATAAACTTATGATACATAAAAAGCAAAATAATAGGAATAAGTCAGTATAAGCCAGGAGGACCTCAGATCCCACTTAGGTCCACTTTGCTCAATAACCACACAGGCAAGCAGTGAGTTTTAAGTGGCTGACAGAATTGAGTGTAAAGATCTTTTCCCAGTCTGTTCTTTCATATCAGTCTTCCATCAGGTTAAGCTGAAAGTTGTAATAAGCCCTAGATAACTCTCTTGCACAGAGCAGACACTCATAAAATATCTATTGACTGAAATATTGTGATGAGAAAACAGACCATTAGTAAAAAGCAGTGTCCAGTTGGACAGAAAGACATGTTAAAATGAAGCCCCACTTCTGCAGTCATCTTCATATCTCTTTAAATCATAAACTCTGCTTTGTAAACTAAACTAGTTGCAACTTTATTTCAACCTCTAAATGAGACAGTAATTTCTACTCTATATTTTTAGGCTTAAAGGGGAACAGGGTAAAGCTATTTGGCAGGGACAAACTGGAAGTTAAAGCAAAACATCAGAGTTCAAAGAGGAAAAAGAATGAGGAATCCATCTTATCTATGATTCTTGTTCATAATGTGTAATTTTCTTTGGATTATTTTAAGACTTTTCTCTATCACTGGTTTTCATCAAATTGCCTATGGTATGCCTTCATGTAGTTTTCTTCACATTCTTCTGCTTCTGGTTCATTGATCTTCCTGGATCTATTGGCTTACAGTTTTCATTAAATTTTGGAAATTATCATTCATTGTTTCTCCCAATTTGTTTCCCCTTTCTCACCTCTCCTGTGGGAACTCCAATATTAGTAGGCTGCTTGAAGTTGTCTCACAATTTATTGATGCTCTATTCCTTTTTTCTAGTCTTTTATTTTTGTCTGTGTTTCGTTTTAGATGGTTTCTATTACTTTATCTTCAAGTTTACTAATTTTTTCTTTTGCAATGTCAAATTTGCTGTTGATCTTATCCAGTATATTTTTAATTTGTAAAATTAAAAGCTCAATTATGAGCTTTAAAGAAATATCTTCATGTCTTCTTTTAACATATTTAATCTTTCCTCAAGCTTCTTGAGCATATGCAATATCATTATAACTTTTATTATCCTTGTCTACTAATTCTACCATCTGTGTTATTCTGAGTTAATTTTGGTTGATTTTTCTCATAATTTTGGTTATTTTTTCCTGATTCTGTGCATGCTTGTTGATTTTTTTTTAATTGAATGACAGACATTGTATATTGTACAAATACTCTTTAGCTCCTTCTGGGATGCAGTTATATTACTTGAAAACATTTTTATCCTTTCATGTCTTACTTTTAAACTTTGTTCGACAGGAGTAGACATTGATTAGTCTGAATATTTTATTCAGTGCCCTTTGAAACATGAGGTTTTCTACTCTTGCTGATAAGAACAGGAATTGATCCCAAATCTGAACAAGCTACAGATATTTCTTTCAGTCTTTTGAGGATCATTATGCCCTTGACCTCAGTAATGTCATCACACATATGCCCTACTCAATAGACAGTGGAAGACTTGAGTAGGGCCCTCTGCACATTTCTGGAATACTCTCTGAGTGCAGCTCTCTTTCTCTGTCTTCTGGTACTCTGCCCTGTAAACTCTAGCTACCTTATCCTCAGCTTCTTCTCAATTCAGGGATACTTCCAGGCTACATCTGAGTTTCCTATTTCTTTACTGTGATCTTGAAATTTTCACCAGGCAGTACATTGGTACATATTTTGTCCCATCTCATTTGTTTCCTAGCTCTCAGAAATTATTAGCTTTTATTGCCAGATGTTTCATAAACTGTGTCTGGTGTTTTAGTTGTTTCTGGTAGGAGAGTAAATATTATCTCTGTTACTCTTTCTTTTCTTGAAATGGGTATCTAAAAACAATGTTTAGAAGAATTTAATACATAAATTTGGTGGGGTCATAGAGAATGTGAAGAAAAGTAGTTGAATTGAGATATACTATTAGAAAGGTATTTTGGAACAAATTTTCAAATAACCTTAAAATTAGTAATAAGAAAGGAAGTGTTTTACTTGGTAAAGCCAGGGGAATCTCCTGTCATGTAAGTGAACATTACTACAGCTCTTTACTGAAAGAATAGCCGTCTATTAAACAGGAATCTGTGGATACTGACTGCAGAACCACAAAAGGCAAGGAGATCAGCCCCAAGACCTCTGCCATGGCCTAGACAAAAGATTATTAAAAACCCAAGTGGAGGAGAGAATTCAAGAATTTAGAAAAGGAATCAAGAGAGAAGCCATGGACAGAATGTCCAGAGTGAGGCAGACATGAGAGGTAAAGATTTGTCTGAGGTCTGATTCTGGCTGATTAGGAGTATAATATACAATTAATAAACACTAGAAATGCAAGATGAAGAATGGGTTTAAGATGAGAGAAACTATTTATACAACAGTTAAATTTAATTATTTAGCATTTTGATACCAAAAACAATCATGTGACTGATACAAAGATTCACTTTCTACTAGTGAGACAAGAATATAACCTTGTTTCTTCTAGTTCACACTATTTTTCACTTGACACTTTCATTCTCTTTAGTATTTGTTCTAATTATTATTATTTAATCTTCCTATTTGTGACTAACTTGAATTTTTTAAAAATAAAGCAAATCTGTGTTTTTAATTTTTCTTATTTTTTTTCTCAACATAGGGATAGGGCCTTCATTTAATAGTAATTGTATAATTGACACTTCATATTATTTTTCTTGGGCAAAATGGTCCTATTTAGTTTATATTTTTCCATGCATAATATCAGATGGAAACTACTTTGAATTGACTATGCCTTTGCAATTAGTAAGAGCCATTATTGCACTTTAAAATTTAATTTCAACATTAAATGCTTACAAATTGATTTGTTCTAGTTTCAGTGAATTATTACTGATCAATCTGAGTACCTAATACTAATTGCTGATACCTTATGTAATCTGGCATTGTGAGGTGGTAACTCAATGGGGCCCAGAGTTAGGTACAGGGACTGTCTTCTTAGCTTATTGGTTGTTTCTTCTCTACCACATCCTGTCTCTCAACACCATGTCTAATAGAACCTATACTCAAATTTATTTTAGGTTTCAGCACAAATGAATGAGTTTTCCACTTGAAATGTGAACTCCTATGCAATACAGATTACTTTTAAATTACTTTCACATAATCTCATTTGAAGGCCACAATAATAAAAAATCTATATATTGTTCCAATATCCCAAGAATAAGGAAACTGAGTCTAAAAAAATTTCAGCAACTTATCAGAGGTCACAACACTAGGTATTGATAGAAGAATAATTAATTTACCTAGATTCTAGTCCAGGGATGGCCCCCATCCCTGTACGTTATTATATGCTGACTTTAGAGTCATGTCACTTTGAGTTTATTTGATTGATCTTCTGTATCTTTATTTAAATCTTTTAGAAGTCTCCACAATTGTCCATATCAATTTCCAAATGTAGTAACAAAATTGGAGACTTTTATGTCAATTTTACTTCTACCTTACCATGCAAACAATTGTGTGTGGGGCATAAGTGAGGTGTGAGTGCGTAAATGTGTATGTGAAGGTTTATGTGACTGTGTGAGTGTGAGAATGTATGTGAGCATATTAAATATGCAAGTCTGTGAGTCTGTGTTGCACATTTGAGTGTGTGAATACAAGAGGGGCATGAATGAGTATATGTGTGACTGAGCATAAGTGAGTGTGTGTGTAGGCATAAGTAATTGTGTGGAGGGCAAATGTGAGTGTATAAATGTGTGTGGCACATGTGAATGTGTGAATGTATGTATGTGTATGTTGCATGCATTTGTGAGTGTATGAATGCGTGAGTATATTTTGGCAAAGAGTGGGAAGAGGTGTCAATCTCCTTAAAATTTCCTTCTAAATCAAATCTTCTTACTAGCTGATTGAGTTAAATGATCAAACAGCACTCACTATGATCTGCCTTTGCTCAGTATCTCCAGACTCCTTCCTGTCTTATACCCCTGAGAGTCAATTCTCCAGCATTCCCAAAACATTGTGGGAAACTTCCTATATTTACATTTCTTTTTTGCTGTGTCTTTAAGGATTTTCACCCTTTCTCTCTGTTCATTTCATAATTCTTATTATGAAATATTCCTATTCCTCCTTTTTTTCCTCTTTGAGCTAACTTTCATTTCACAAGCAATCATGAATTATAATTCAAGGTTTTCTATCTTTTTCTAGTAAAGAAGTAGAATCTCTTGAGTGGAGGAGTGTAAAGAAGAAAAACTGCTGGAGCTCATTCATTTAGCAGTTGTTTCCTGATGAGAGAGCCAAGTTTCCTAGAGTGGTCCAGGCCTTTTGCTATATTCTTGTCATCAGTTCTATAAACTAGAGAGAGTTAGTGCTCACCAAGTATTTCACATGCTCCCCTACATTTCCCATTCTTTGTGGTTATTTTGGGAACATAAGATCTGCCTTGGACAATGGACAATGAGAGATGTGTCTTGTTTAATTTCTGGGCCAAGCAGTTAATAACCAATGTGCCTCTTCTATCTGCCTTCCTTTAAACCAGTTTGTGGCAAAACTACAACATAGAAGCAGCTTAAATCCCTGGACGACTGTTCAACACATACTCTATCTTTATCATATTATAAAATAAACTTTTGTTGGGTTCAGTTACTGTGATTTAGAGGAAATTTTTCTTGGAGTATCTGGTGCTAATTACTCCAACCAATACAACTCTATTTTTCTAATTAAATCATTATCTGCTTTAGTTATTCAGAGACAATTTATTTTGCTTGTATCTAAAAAACTTATATTGATACATTATTCATCATGCACCAAAATCACAGCACACCGATGATTAGTTATTTATAATTTTGCTTCCCTCACTGGACTTTGAGAAATTTAAGTACTGGAACTGTGTTTTGTTTTTTTCTGTATTGTTGGTGACTGACGTAGTGATTGGTACAGAAAGAATATTCATTTAGGCTTGCTAAAAGAATAAATTATGTTATTCTGCTTATATTTTATTTGATTTTCACTTAGCTTGATAAAAATAATGTGTGTTAATCTTTGGAATAAAATAAATCTGGGGGTGCCTTTCATATCAGTCACTGACTGACTTTCATCAAGTTAATTAACTTTCTTGATCTTCCAGTTTTATTTCTAAAATGGGAACAAAAATATGACCAACTCTATGGAGTTATTGGTAAGATTAAATAACAAAATATATGCTTAGTGCAGTACCTGATAAACAGTGAGAACTAAGTAAAGAGTGGCTATTATTACTATTATTGTAGTTTAATAATCATGATTCTTTTTTTAAAATCACTTTTGTTTTCCCCAACCATTGATCCAAATACAGCCTAATTGGCAAGAGAATACAATGGACTTTCTCCTAGACCTTCCTGTCTGTATCAATCATTATTTTATCATCCTAAAACAATGCCATTCCTTCACCCTCTCCCTTTTTCTTCTGTAGTGTTCCACTCTTCCAAGATCACTTTTCTGTTAATGTAAAAGTAAGTAGCAATTCCTGAGAAAGGTTTTTTAAATAACAAATATGAATTATTATTATTATTTTTCTTCAAATAAAAATATCTGTTACAAATAGTTTAAAAATGTAGATTTTTTTTAAAGATGAAAAAAATATCTTTGATATTTGAAAATGGAGTAGAACCTCCTTTTTCACAGATTCGCTTCCTGAAAGCTAATTTGTTTGGCAACACTCAGTGTTGAGCGGTTCACATTCAGCAATGTAACTAGAAGTATTGACTCAAATTCAATAGAGGTCAGAAATAATCAGAAGTTATGATTTCTTGGCAGCTGCTTGTTGTTCAATATTAAGCTGCTTTAGTATACCTCTCCCTTATTCTTATGGCCAGATACTGTAGAGCATGAACAATTCCTCTTTCACACCTGCCACACTGTTATTGCCTTGCTACTGACTATGGAAGTCACAAAAAGGGGATTTAAATGAGCTAAGAGACCTGACTGAGCTCTCCAGGGTCAGAGGCATGGTGCATTTGCTAATGTACCTGTTCAAATAGCAAATCACTTTATTATTTATGACTTAAACATTTCTGTTGAAAAATGGTGATCTATGTCATGTACTATTGCATTCCAATTCAATTATTTTTTTGTCATGCAATCAATCTCCCAGAGCTGTGACAAGGGGTGGGGCAGGTACTTTACAGCTAGCAATCTAATGCTGTCCAGGAGTAGCTTTCTTCAGGCTGCAGTGGGCTGGAGAATTTTGGAATTGGCTCTCAGGAAAGATGTCTGCCAATGATGGGAAACTGATGATTATTATCTAAACATTTAGCAGCCCTTCATCAATTATAATGTGGTCATCCTTAATTTGCCTTCCTTAACTGACAGTATTTAATTTTTTTTTTTTTTTGGAATGAACCTGAAGGTATGAATTGGAGAGCAAAGCCTGCCCTACAGAATTAATCACAATAATATTAATTTTCCTGTTGCTCTCCATTTTCTTAGTATACTAAAACTAATTTTGTAGAAAAAGATGCTCCAAATTTTTAAGAGGACTTTTGTATGTTGTTAATAGACAGATGGACTTTGAGACTGATATGATGGCAAAACAAATATGTTATGACAGTGAAGTTCTCATTTATGTGATTGTTTTAGCTTCATGGTGCCAAGTATATATTTTGAATAATGGTATAGTAAATTATCTGTTTTCCCTTCTGGATTGATTAAAATAGCTAGATGTATTCATAACTAATGAAACATTTTAAAATTTCAGATACTATAATGTTTCATATAACTTTATATCAGAGAAACAGAATACTGGATTACGTACTTCATGACAAAGAATTTAGAGGAATATATGTGATTCATCTTCATTTGTTTTCTTTGTTTCTTTCTTCCTTTTCTCATTCAATTTTTCCTTTTACTTGGCTAAGACTTTTGGCAGAAGAAGGTTGAGGAGCAGTGAGCCAATTCAAAATTACAATGGACTTGTTTTTAGACTAAGGTTGAGAAGGAAATGTTAACATTGAGTCACTACCATGTTTTTGAGAGGTTATATTGATTCTTTAAAAGTAATTAATAAATTATTATTTCAATTTTTTAGTTAAGGAAATGAATTTCCAGAGATGTCAATGACTTGCTCTCAAGATCAACAGAGTTCACCTGTTTACAAAAACTCTTTGCCAGATATTCACACAATTCACATTAGATATTTTTGGACTTCCAAAAAAGTATAAGGCAGTATATTTTAATACTATGACTAGTCTATGATTAGTGCAAAAGTAAATACAATTTTTATAAGATATGAAACTTGTTCAAATTTGTTCATTTTAACAAAAATAATAAAAAGCCAAAAACTTAAAATGAGGTTCAAGGCCTTGAAAGAACTTAATCAAATGAGGGATCTTGAAGATTAAGCTTATTAGCTGTAGGGTAAACTCATCTCTGACTCAGTGTCAAAATAAATATATAAAAATATTTCCAAGTGCATTTCATGTAATCTAGGAATCTTTAAAGTAAAATATTGCAACGCAGGTGATTCTCAGTCCAGCAGTCAGTTACCCTAAATAACATGGCTTTTTGTAGGTGATCCTGGCCAAACATGATGTCATTAAAGAAGTAGAAAGATGATGCCTGCCTTCATTGGATCCTATAATCCCTGATAAAATCAACAACAACAATATTTCCACTAGAAAAAAAATGTGACTCTTTTTTTAGAAGGGTTAATTATCTAGTTACAAATTTCTTCAACATTTTAGCATTATATTTCAAAGTAGCTTTAGTGCTCAAAGTTCCATGTCCTTTAGAATAAAACCTATAATAATAAAAACTAATTTTAAATTATTCAAAAACTTCTCCTCTGGGTTAAATAAATCTTTTATAAAAATGGACTTAAACTTTTTGATAAACACATCCAGACAATGAATACATTTTAGTTCATGGTTCAACTGTGTGTTTGTATATGTATGTGTGTATAATATATACATATATTATACATAATATATACATATACAGGTACATATATATGTATATGTATATATTATACACACATACATATAAAGGTGTGTTACATAATATAATATATAAGTGTATATAATAAAATAATACATGCTTAGTGCCTGCACTGAATTCTAATAGCTTTTAATCTGTTTTATTTCATTTTAATTTGTTAAAACATTTTAGTTCTTAAAAATTTCTGATTTAGAGTATATAGATTTTTAGAAGTACTTTAATGGTCTTTAAAAAAGTTATTTTTTTCCATTGATTGTTTATTGCAGAAGCATGTCATATAATTTTCAGGTATAGAAACATGTTCTACTAACAAGACCAGTGAACTGATAGAATGGGCAATGTGAAGTCATTTGACAGTTTCTCTGCCTGGTAACCTTTCTTTCTTTCATTTCCCAATTTCAAACTCTTCTCCCTCCTCAGTCTCAATGCCTTATTGTTTTCTCCAAAATGGCACAATCTAAGCCTCAGCTCTGTAGAATGAAAGTTTTAATCTTTTTCTTTAACTAAGCCTTCATTAAATAGGAGAAGCAATTTAGGACAGAAGAGGGCATTTCTATAGCATGTAAAATACCAATACTTGCGATGCTACTCAATCTGTGCATGAGAAAGACTAGGTTCATTACCTTGATTTTATATGGAAAACAAAAATGCCAGGACTGCTACTAAATTCTAACATAGTTCTTGTCTAGATAAACTAGTAGTAACTACAAAACAAATATGAATATAATAAGCTAGGTACTATGTCACTCACTTATGTGAATTGCCTGCAATTATACAGTGAATCCAAAAGGTAAGAATCATTATCCCCATTTGAATAAAGCATATTTGAATCTTAGGAATGTTAAATGCAATATACCATGGTCCGTCTCCAAGTAAGACACTAGCGTTGAACACAGATTTACTATATAGACCTTTAGTAGAACCAGAACTAAAATTGTTGACTCTATACAGGAGAGGATCTATTTTGTCTTCCAACTATAGATAAGGAATAAAATATCTCTTATGCATGAACTAAGTGAATGTTTTTAATTAAACTAAGTGAATAACTATAAATTAAAAAGCTTATTAAATTGAACTCCAAAAAAATTTCTATTTATTTATTTATTTATTTATTTATTTATTTATTTATTTATTTTCTTTAGATATGTATGCTCCTTGAGTTTGAGGCATTAAGTAAAGATCACAAGCATATTATCTCATACACGTTCTTCACCTTTACTTTTATTTACTTTATTTACTCCTCTTTTAGCTAACTTGTACAGGAGTCTTTGGTGGCTTTATGATTGTTCATAAATTTGTTATGGAGTAACACTATAGTCATTTAAAATGAGCAATAATAAGATCTTTTAAAGTTCTTAAATTTGAAATATAAAAAAGAGACAACTTTTTAAATAAATAGACATTTGAATTTTGGAATTACATTTGCAGGAGTGAAGTTTGATCTCTCCAATTCTTGTATCATCATGCAACACACCATAATAACACGCACAAAAGTATCATTATAGGTAGGCTATTATCTGGTACAAAAGTTGGTAATACAGCCCAAGCATCTGTGTCCAAAAACTTTTATTTTGTGAACTGACAGTCACTTCTGTATAAATCTCAATATACATAAAATATTATTCAGGACTTGCAAATACTTTAGAAATGGCCAAAATATGGATAAAAATGAGATTTTTCAGGATATTAAATAAAACCTGCAATAGAGTTAAAATAAATTTTAAAGTATTCTTAATTTGGAAAAGAAACATTTCTTTACATGAAAGATCCATTTAAGTGAGCAGGTTAATTGGATTTTGAAAAATACCATTTTCTTTAATAAAAAATTATTTACTTAATTTTAAGTACTTGGAACATTTGCCATAATATCATGAATGTTTGGCCTAAGAGATTAAAGAGGAATAAAATAAAGATAAAGAGATGGAGCTGATGTAGAAAAAAAAAGTAAATAAAGAAACTTGAAGATTAAAAATTCTTAGGAAATACTTGAATTAGTAAAATGATAAAGCTATTAAAGGAAGACAAATGACAGATGTTATAATATTTTAACTTTTTAGTTAGAAAGTCAAAGTGTGATAATAAATATGCATAAGTTATAGAGCAAAATATGTGAAAAACTCTTTTTTATGTATTAAGTAAACCATAATTTAATGAATGCTTATAAGTAGATTATTATAAATGATCTGCTAGTCATTTACAATACTAAAATAGAATTCCTGGTCAAGGTTCTAAAGAAATTTATAACATAATGAGGAGACAGATATGTACATAAGCTACTAAAGTTTAAAATATTAAATTCAGAAAAAGATGTACATAAAATTCAATAGGAACATTGAGTTATCAGTGGCATTAACTTTATAACTGAGCTTTTATGAATTGTTGAGACACAATTCCCATTGAATTTCTCATGTCCCTGCATAGTCCAGCCTCTCTGAGCCACAAGCATGTTTGAATAGTAAATAGCCTTGGAAGCTAGATATAATGTATTCTCCCAGAGAAATATAGAGACTCTCTGCCTGAGAAAGTTTCAAGGCAATAAAGATCAAATACTCTTCTTTTCATCTGGAGAGGCATTTGCTTATATTCTATGATAAGAAGCTCAAAGATGCCTTCACCTTCTTTTGTAGAGGAGAATTATTTACATTTCAGACTAAATAGTAATTTCTCTCTAGAGGGTAGCATGGGCCCATGTACAAGGAGAACCGTCACAGCTGAGAGTTTTCTAATTATATGGCTTCTTTCCTGAGGTGTATGCATGTGCAGCTAAAATCCTGCACTTATGTCATCATGAAAGGATCAAAGTGTGGGGAACTTATATGAGATGCTGCTTTGGCTACTGTATTTCATGTGAATAATTATTATGTGTCTGTGTCTCTCTACCTAAGAGTCTTGGGGTCTTACAAACACACACACACACACACACACACACACACACACACACACAAGTGTGTGCATCAGTCTCTCTATATATACACATATGTATGTATATTTATATCATCAGCCAACCATATATTTCAGTGTTACTCACTGTTAAGAGAAGTTTATTGTTATAGATTGAATTGTGCGTAAAAATTCATATGCTGAAGTCCTAACCCCCAGTTTCTCATACTGTTACTTTATTTGGACAGAGAATTCTTACAGATAAAATAGTTAAGATAAGATCATTGGGGTGGGAACTAATCTAATACAACTAGTGATTTTATAAAAAGAGAAATTTGAACACAGAGATATATACAGGGAGAATGCTATGCGAAGATAAAGATGTAAATTAGAGTGATGCTTCTGCACACTAAGTAATCCTACCCACTGACCGGGTGACAACAATCAAAGTTTAACTATAACAGGAGAGCACACATGGGACACTCCTGGAGCATCTAGTGCAAGGGACCAGGCAGACTGCGCCACTGGAACACATAAGACACCTACTATATAAGACCATACAGCCAAGACTGGAAGCTGTAACAAATCTACCTAATACATTAAAAATAAACACAGATAGGTAGCCAAAATGAGAAGACAAAGACATATGTCTCAACTGAGAGAACAGGAGAAAAAACTCCGGGAAAAAAACTAAATGAGATTTTGACAAGGTTCTGGTCAATATGATGATGTAGGCAAATGCTGTGTTTGCTTCCTCTCACAACCACATCAAAAGTACAACTGAACTACAGAACACCCATTATTAGAAGTAGCCAAAATCTAGCTGAATAGAAGTCCTACAACTGGAGACACATAGAAGATGCCACCTCTAGATTTGTAGGAGGGGAAGGGATGAATGGTTTGCTCCCACAAATGCATGTGGTAGTTGAGAATCAGGAAGGATATCTTGGCTGCAGAGGGCCCTGCAGAGAAGTGAGTGGTTCCAGGCCCACATGGAGTTCTACAGGTCAGGCTTCCAGTACCAGGAAAAGAAGAGCTCACAATTTCTGGCAGTGAAAACCAGTGAAGATTGTGCCTGCATAAGATGGAGAGCAGCTGAAGTCACAGATATTTTTTAAGGAACCCATGCATGAAGTTATTCAGTGATAAACTCACTTGCTCTTAGCTCTAGCACTGAGGCAGCAGCTTGAAAAGCACCAGGAACCTATGAACCTAGGAAGAGGATTGGAGAGACAGCTTTCTCCTAGACAGAAGCTCTAGCAAAATTTATTGTTTCATTGTGAAGCCCTCTCCACTCCTGGTATGAAGACACAGGTGGCTGCCTTATCCAAGTGTACATCAACTTGACTAACACTGGTCTCCCACTGTGGTGATTCCCTGAGACTCTGCCCCAATCAAAATTGGGCTTAACCAAGCTAATTCCATTGGCTTTTCCATACAAATGACCTGTCTTCTCTCATATTATAGACTTTCCAATAATCTCTTAAATATTCACGAAACCCAGCAATCATCATCTGGCCTCTACATGACTCTTATATCTTGTTGAACAGCCCTAAGCCCAGCCCTTCAGTTTGTGGCTTTGCTTCTCAGGGCAACTGTAAGACTATCATAATTGGAAGACATCTGTGGATTTCTTGGCAGCTCATGCCAGGTGGTTTGGGGAAGGACACAGGCTGTGGCTAATTTTGGCCCATGTCAGGGCTCTTCCCAGGAGACTCCAGTTTCAGCCAGTCTGGTGGTGGCTTCCAAATGAGCAATAGCACCACCTGGGGCTACATTTGAGGATGATACATCCAAAGTGCAGACTAGATAGGTGCCAGATCCCTAATAAAGTAAATCCTGGTCTGTAGGTTCAATCCCTCATTGGCCAGTCCTCACAATCAGCCTTCCAACATAGGTGCAATGAGCAACCAAGGTTCAAATAAAGCCTGAGGATGCACACAACCCATACAAAGGACATACTTAGAACACATGGCTTAGGTGACGAGGGTAGACTATATCACTGGGGTCCAAGGACACTTATATAAGGCCAATTTACTAAGAACAGGAGATATAGCAGCCCTACCTAATACATAAAAACAAACACAGGGAGGTAGCCAAAATAAGGAGAAAAAAATATGTCTGAAATTAAACTCAGAACAAAACTCAAAAAAATTAAAAAAGGACAACAACAAAACAAAATGAAACTAGCAATCTGTCAGATGCAGAGTTTAAAACATTGGTTATAAGGATGCTCAATGAATTTAAGAGATGAGCAGAGGAACTCAATGAGAACTTTAACAAAGCAATGAAACATAAAATGGAGATAAAAACATCAAAAAAGAACCAGTTAGAACTGAAGACTACAATAACAGAAATGAATACTATACTAGAAAGAATAAACACTACATTAAGTGAAGCAGAGGATCAAATCAGTGATTTAGAAGATAAGGTAACAGAAAACACCCAATCCAAACAACAACAACAAAAATGAATTCAAAAAATTGAGAATAGTTTAAGTGGCCTCTGGGATAATATCAAGCATACCAACATTTGTATCACAGAAGTACCAGAAGAAGAGAGACAGCAAGAAATTGAAAACATATATGAAGAAATAATGACTTAAAACGTTCTTAAACTGGTGAAGACAATAGACCTACCCAAGAAGCACAAAGAGTCCTGAACAGGATGAATCTAAAGAGTCCCACACCAAGACATGTCATAATTAAAATGCAAAAGGCTTAAAACAAAGAGACAATCTTAAAAGCAGCAAGAGAAAGCAGTTAGTTATCTACAAGGGTGCTCTCATAAAACTGTCAGATAATTTTTTAACAGAAATTTTGCAGACCTGAAGGGACTGGCACAAAATATTTAGTGATGAAAAGCAAGATCTGTCTACACATGAAAGCTATTATGTAAATTTAAAGAAAAGCTAAAGGTCTTCCATGACAAGAAACTGCGAAAAGAGTTAATACCACTAAGATATGTTAGAAGGACTTCCTTAAGAAGAAGAAAAATAAATATGAATAATAAAATGACAAGTACACATCCTTTAATAATTACTTTCAATGTAAATGTATTAAATGCTTTAATCAAAAGAAAACAAGACCCATACATATGCTGTCTATGAGAGACCCACTTTATATCAAATGACACACACAAATTGAAAGTAAAAAGACAAAAAAAATATTTAATGCAAATGGAAATTAAAAAAAGAAAGGGTAGCAATACTTAATATCTGACAAAATAAACTTTAAAACAAAGGTTATAATAAGAGACAAAGAAGGACATTACATAATGATAAAGAGATCAGTCCAACAAGAAGACATAACCCTCATATATTTATATACCCAACATAGGAGCATTTACATATATAAAGCAAATATTGACTGACATAAAGAGAAAGATTGATACCCCATTAGGGGACTTTATACCCCATTAACACCAATGAGCAGACCTCTAGACAAAAAAAAAATCAACAAGGAAACATAGCTTTACTGACACACTAGACTTGATAAACCTAAAGGATAGTTTTGGAGCATTTCATTCAAAAGTAGCAGAATATACATTCTTCTCAAACACATATTAAATATTTTCCAAGATAGGCTATACATTATGTTACAAAAGAGGTCTCAATAAATTTAAGGCTATTGAAATATTTCAAGTGTCTTCTCTGACCACAAAAGTAAGAAACTAGACATCGATTACAAGAAAAAAATATAAAAAGTACACAAACACACAGAGGCTTAATAACATATGCTAACCAATGACTGGGTTAACAATGATATCAAGGAAAAAATCAAAATATACTGTGGAACAAATTAAAATAAAAATAAAATGACTCAACAGTGGGACACAGTAAAAACAGATGAAGAAAATTCATAGCAATACAGGCTTATATCAAGAAACAAAAACAATCTCAAATAAACAATCTAATCTCATATTAAAAGAACTTGGAAAAAAACAGCAAAGCCAAAAGTGAGTGGGAGAAAGGAAATAATAAGTTTCAGAATGGAAATAAATGAGAGTCTAGAAAAAAAATCAATGAAACCAAAAACTGGTTCTTTGAAAAGATAAACAAAACTGATAACTTTAACCAAACTCATCAAGAAATAAAAAGAGTAGACCTAAAAAATTAAAATCAGATATAAAAGATGAAAAGCGACAACTGACTTCACAGAAATACAAAATATTATTAGAATATTCTATAAACAATTGTGTGCAAGCTAACTGAATAATCTGGAAGAATAAAAAAATTTTAGAAATTTACAATCTTCCAAAACTGAGTCAAGAAGAAACAGAAAATCTGAACAGACTGATTATTGCAAGCAAAAAAAAATCGATGTTCAAAAACTCCGAAAAAACAAAAGTCCTGGACCAAATGACTTCACAGGTGAATTTTAGCAAACATTCAAATAAATAGATAAATAAAAATTAACACCTATTCTTCTCAAACTATTCTAAAAAATTCAAAAGGAGAGAAGGCTCTTAAGCTCATTTTATGAGGCCACCATTACCCTGATTCTAAAGCCAAAGACATTAATATATATATATATTAATGTCTTTATATATTAATTATATATAGATAGATATTCATATATAGATATATAATTGATATATAGATAAATAAATATATAATTAGTTTATCTATATATAATATGTATATATACATATATATGTATTAATTTATCTATATATAATATTCCTGATAAACAGAGATGTAAAAATCCTCTATTAGTAAATTGAATTCAGCAATACATTAAAAAGCTCATACACCATGATCAAATGAGATTATTCCTGAGATGCAAAGGTGGTTCACTATCTGCAAATCAATTAATGTGATATACCACATTAACAATTGAAAGATAAAAATTATATGATCGCATCAATAGATGCAGAAAGAGTGTTTGACAAAATTCAGCATTCATTAATAATAAAAACTCTCAGCAATGTGGGACTAGAATTAACATGCCTCAATATAATAAAGGCCATAGATGACCAACCTACATTTAATATACCCAAAGGGGAAAGATAAAAGTGTATTTCTTAAGATCAAGAAGAAGATAAAGCTATTTCTTTTGGCTATTTTTATTCAACATAAAATTAGAAGTCTTAGCAAGAGTCAGTATAATAGAAAAAGAAATAAAAGGCATTTAAAATGAAAAAGAAGAAGTAAAACAGTCATTATTTGCAGATGACATGATATTATATATAGAAAACTAAACATTCCACACACACACACACACACACACATACACACACACAAAAAAAAAACTGTTAGAACTGATAAATTCAGTAAAGTAGAAAGATACAAAATTAATTTTCAAAAATTGTTAATTTTTAAACTTCAATGATGAACTATCAAAAGAGAAATTAAGACATCAATCCCATTGACAATTATATCAAAAATATATCTGAGACTAAATTTAACTAAGTAGGTAAAAGATCTGTACTTGAAAAATTGTGTTGTTGGAGAAATAAATTAAAGACTATGCAAATAAATAGAAGCATATATTGTGCTTATGGACAAAAAGAATTAACATCTTTAAAATGTATGTACAATACAAAGCAATGCATAGATTTATGCAATCTCTATCAAAATATCAATGCCATTTTTCACAAAACTAGAACAAATAATCCTAACATTTATATGGAACCACAAAAGAGCCTGAATAGCCTTGGTAATCTTGAGGAAGAAGAACAAAATTGGAGGCATTATGCTACCTGATATCAAACTATACTTCAAGGCTATAGTAATCAAAACAGCATGGTACTGGCATAAATCTGATCTTTAGATCAATGGAATATAATGGAGAGCCTAGAAATAATCCATGTCTCTATGTTTATTAATCTATGACAAAGGAAGCAAGAATACACAATGGGGTAAAGACAGTTTTTTTTAATAAATGGCGTTGGGAAATTTGGACAAATACATGCAAAAAAATAAAACTGGACCAACTTCTTACAACATATAAGAATGAAATCAAAATTATTAGATTTAAATGTACACCTGAAATCATAAAACACCTAGAAAAAAACATAGGCAGTAAATTCTCTGATATTGTTCTTAGTTTTATATATGTATATGTATATGTATATGTATATGTATATGTATATGTATATTTTATATATCTCTTGGTATATATAAAATATATCTTGAGAAACAAAAACAAACAAAAATAAACAAATGGAATTATATCAAACTAAAAAAATTCAGTGCACAGAAAACCATCAACAGAATGAAAAGACAACCTACAGATTGGAAAAAGATATATGACAATGAGACATCTGATAAGGGGTTAATAGTCAAAATTTATAAAGAACTTATAAAACTCAACACTAAAAGAAATAATAATAATCCAATTAAAAAATGGGCAGAAGACCTAAATAGGCTTTTCTCTAAAGAGGATATACAGATGGCCAATAGACATATATGAAAAAATATTCATCATTAATCATTAGAAAAATGCAAATTGAAACCACAATGAGATGTCACCTTATGCCTCTCAGAATGGCTATCATCAAAAAATTGAAAAACAACAAATGTTGGGAGGATGTAGAGAAAAAGAAAACCTTTGTATACTGTTGGTAGGATTGCATATTGGTGCAGCCACTATTGAAAAAAGTTTAAAGGTTTCTCAAAACTATAAAAAATTACTACCTCATGATCCAGCAATTCCATTTCTGGGCATTTATCTGGGCAATTTTCTTTCTAATTTGAAAAGGTATGTCTCTGTTTTCACTACAGAGCTATTCACAATAGCTAAGATATGGAAACAATTTAAATACTCATCAATAGAAAATTGAATGAAGAAGTTGTGGTGTACACACACACACACACACACATATACACATATATAATTAAATTTAACTGAGACATAAAAATATTGAAATTTTGCCATTTGAAACAATATGAATGGACTTACAGGATATTACACTAGGTCAAATAAGTTGGACAGAGAGAGACAAATATCATATGATTTGACTTATTTGTGGAATCTAAAATATAAAACAGACAAATGCACAAAGTAAAAACAGACTTATAGAGAACAAATTGATGATTGCTAGATATGAGGAGAATAGAAGGTGAAGGATTAAGATCTATGATTGGTAGTTACAAAATAGTCATGGGATGTGAAGTACAGCATAGGAAATGTAGTCAATAATGTTGTAATAAACATGTGTAGTGCCAGGTGAGTAGTAGACTAATCAGGAGGATCACTTTGTAAATTATATAAATGTCTGATCATCATGCTGTACACCAGAAACTAATATAAAATAATATTGAATGTAAACTGAAACTAGAAAATAAAATTTAATACAAATTAAATTTATTTAAAATTAAAGAATTTTTTTAAATGTCAAATAATAGGAAATGCTAATCTAAGAGAGCTCCAAGGTTGGTTAAGTCACAGGTGATTCATCAAGAGCCAATGTTTTTCTTTACTTTTCTCTCTGTTATCATTAGAAAATCTGCCTTGTCCTTTGACTATTTTTATTATAGATGCAAGATTGCTGAAGCACATTTCAGTTTCACATATAAATTCAACAATGCCCAGTGGAAAAAAGAGGTCATCTATTCTCAAGTTATCTCTTTTTAATAATTCAGAAACATTTTCCCAGAAGTCTCCCAGTGGCTTCTCCCTTACATATTATTTGCCTGAATTATATTACATATCCATGCCTAAATCAATTACTGGCAAGGGAACTGCAACCAGCTTACCCTAAAGCACAGAAGAAAGATACCTGAGTAAAATTCAGTTTTTGCTGCAAAGAATATGTTGCAAAATAGATGTATGAAAAGAGTAAAAACATTTGCAGCATTTATTAAAAGTTTCTCAAAAATATTTATTCTTTTTTGTTTGTCTTGTTTGTTTGTTGCTTTCAAAAACGTATACACAGATAACAGTTTAGTGGTTACCAGAGGAAAAGAGGGAAAGACAGGTAAAAAGGGTAAATGGGGTCAAACAGATGATGACGGAAAGAGATTTGACTTTGGGTGGAGAACACACAATGCAATATACAGATGATATATTATTAAATTGAACACTTAAAACCTATATAATTTTATTGACCAATATCATCTCAATATATTTAAAAATGCTCATTCTTTTATCTCAAATCTAAACACTTGAGATAGACATAATTGCCACTTACCAATAGTTGGGGTGAAGGGGATCAAATATGTGATGACAGAAAAAAAAATCTAACTATGGGTGGTGAATATACAATGTAATATATACATGTCTCACTGTTGAATTGTACATCTGAAACATACTGAATTTCGTTAAGCAATGTTACCATAATAAAAAACAAATGTAGGAGCTCTTTTGTCATGTACCAGTCATCTTATGTCTGAAATGATAAACACACAACACCCAAAAGATATAATAGGCTTCACCCTGCACAAAATTTACATAGCATTAAGAAAAAATAAGACAGGAAAAACACAATATATACATATACTTATATACATTCCTTGACTTAAAATTGAAAGAAATATACAATCATGTATTAAAATTTTAGTTATCCATGAGACTAGAATGAGATTTTGCCACCTCAGCATTACTGACATTGGGTCAGTATTCTTTGTTATGGGGAATTATCCTGTGCATTGTAGGATATTTAGCAGCATCTCTGGGTCCACTCACTAGATACCAGTAACAACCATCCAGTTTTAACAACTGAATCTATTTTCAGCCCTTGCAAACTGTCTCTTTGGCATTAAATTTGTACCCATTTGGGAATTACTGTTAGAGGAAAAGCTACAGATTAGCTGCTAGCTTGTTCATTCAAGCATCGTACAGTCTCTACTCTCTTGAAGTAAAGCGTGGCAAAGTGACATTTTCTTTCCTTCTAATGAAATGCTAGCAGGAATTCCATGGTCACTTCTTTGAGGAAATACTTCAAAGTCAGTGTACAATCCTGTATTCTCCCTCTTCTGCCTAGGATTTATAAAAGTGATTATAGCTGCCATGAAGTCAAAGCAGCCTGAAACATTATGCCTGAAGGTCAGCATCCCTGAGTAGTCACCTAGGCCTTTGGAAGACATCGAATAAACAGAAGACGCAGATAAACTTTTGTTTGATTTTTTATGTCCTTGAAATTTGAGGGTTATTTGCTTTTTCAGCATAAACCTTTCTTAACTGGTAAACTCGCCTATTCAAATAACCATTATCTTAAATTCAGACAGCTACAATAGTCTCCAAATTGGTCTTATGTAAACACACTTGTTCTCCTCCAGTCCAGTGTTCAGACTACCAGATATATACTTTTATTTAAAAATACAAATCTGATCATGCTACCCCTCAGTTTAAAACCCCTTCTGGACCTCAGTGACCTTTTCATTTTTCTTTTCTTTTTTTTTCTTTTCTTTTCTTTTCTTTCTTTTCTTTCTTTTCTTTTCTCTCTTCTCTCCTCTCCTCTCCTCCCTCCCCTCCTCTTCCCTTCCCTTCTCCCTCCCCTCCCCTCCCCTAACTCCCTCCCTCCCTCCTTTCCTTCCTTCCTCCCTTCTTTTCTTCCTCCCTCCTTTCCTTCCTTCCTCCCTTCTTTTCTTCCTCCCTTCTTTTCTTCCTTCCTTCCTTTTTTCCTTCCTTCCTTCCTTTCTTCCTTCCTTCCTTTTTTCCTTCCTTCCTTCCTTCCTTCCTTCCTTCCTTCCTTCCTTCCTTCCTTCCTTCCTTCCTTCTTTCTCTTTCTTTCTTTCTTTCTTTCTTTCTTTCTTTCTTTCT